>OX421457.1:33128117-33140617 GCA_949126865.1 Montipora capitata | reverse complement strand
ATCTACGGTAAAAACATTGAGAATTTTAGCTAATCTGGCTTACATGATACTTTAATGCCATTTTTTCTCACAGAACCTTCCATTGGCAAAAGGAAAAGGGATTTGATTGGCACCATACAATAATTATGATAATGACCTTTATTCAAGTGACAATTGTATATAATCGGGGACACATAAAATCGAGTCATATCAAAAAGGACATCATTACGAAGTCAGCCATTTTTAGACAAGATAACATCATAGATATTCTCGTTCTTTGGCCATTTAAGTTTGCTCAAAAACAACAAACAAAACAGCGGTAACAAACATAGTAAACCCCATATTAATAGCTTGACGTTTCGAATGTTACAACATTCACCCTCAGAAGCAATATCGCATTAGGAAATACCATCTCTACTAACTATGGAAATACGAAACTATATTTAAATCGAGTACAACACTGGACACTGTTTTTTTTAAGACAAGATAAGCCACAATAGCTAATTTGTCACTCCTGTAAACCACTTATCACTCCCTTTTCATTTTGAAAGCCAACGAGACAAAAAGGCACTAAGCTACCAGCCGATTGCTATTTCACTATTGCCGCTGATGCGTTCGTTCTTCGTCTCGAAATAAGAGATTCATGTTAGCGAAACAGACATGTCCAGATATGCACGCAATTATATGAGCAACAACTGTCATCTTCCCCGACATAAGCCAGTAATGGGCCACTCGTGAATGCAAGTATGGAATTAAGTTATTTTGCCCGTCATTAACATTAAAAAAGGATAAAATACATGGCAGTGCTTGCCAACTGTTAACAGTTAAATTGTCCGGGCCTTAAAAAGCTTTAATAAGACCAAAATATTAATTCACAGTTATTAACAACCGTTTTATACACTGTCTACATCATTGATGCTTTCAATATTTTCTTGACAGTGCTAAGAGCACTTAGTGTGGAACTACGATATATACAAGACAAAGAGCGATTTAGACGGCATGATTTTTTGTTGCAGCCTTCTCGTGCATTTAGCAATACTTTATCACTTTTGACCATTTACAAGTGCATAGTTCGTGAACATCTGTCTTAGGCAGTCTGATTTAAGCATCGCGATTTGTACGGTGAAGTCGCTACAATCCTCGCCAAAACATTTGGGACGCAGTCTTTTTTGCAAAGAAAATAACAGTTCTAATGATCGTCCCTTCCCTCTGAACAATGTTGCGTCTTCTTGGTCAAACACTTGTGAAAAATGTTGCGCAAGGAATTGTCGTCAACATTGTTTAGGGGAGTGGGGGAAAAACTTCACAAAGCTGTATAAAGGGGTGGGATTTAGAGGTTCCTTGAAATCTACCAACAAGGGATAGAAGGGGGCATGTCTCTAAACGTTTTGGACACGATTGAAGTCGCATGCTTAAGTCATAAGCAAAAATTGTACCGTTTAAATCGCCCATTACTACAAAATTTTTGTGTTCTCTACCTAAGTACCAGACAAGATAAAAATATTGTCAATCTAAACCATCTCGGTTTTCTAAAATACGCATAAATTTATTAAGTCAAGGTAATGCAAATAGAGTACCTAATTCGGCAATTCGGCGGAAAGTAGTTATTTTCTTGAAATGCCCAGCATTGCATTCAAGTCCATCGTCTCAAAATATACTACATCTAGATACCTAAATTTGTTACACCTAAATTCAAGTCTTTGAAAGCACTGCTTTCCTTTTCACAAACGTGAGTGCTTCTTTCTTAACTGTTTTTCTTTTTGTAAGTGAGAATATCAGTCTCATCCTAGTCATGCAAAGGAAATTCTCGGCTTAAATCACAGCCAACTGAGCACTAGCCAAACATTTTCTTGGCTCCTCATGCATGAATCTGCAGGCAAGAGACGCTTGCTATTAGAGAGATTAAGCATCGCGCAAGAGATCAGCCCATATCAAACGAGTCCCTTCCATTTTTAGCAAAACGCTTTCTCTCTCTATTGTCTCGATATTGTCATCAAAATGTCATAAAGTTAAGCGCAGAGGGTGCGTATTGGCTTATCGGAAACTCAAACCTAGGCCTCTCGAAAAACCACACTAACTCTCTAGCCTGGAAGGCAGCATTAAAAGACAAACATGTTTACTGTCCAGCTGACCAAACCACGCAGTCTGAAACGAATTCCGAACCCGAAAGCTTAAGGATGGTTGGGAATTATTTGATGTTTGTTGAAATAAGCGAAGTTTAATGGCGCAGTAACGCATTTAGCTCATTTCCTACAAAACTTTAAATTACTTTAAGTTTGCGTAGTTACTAAAAGTATCCACAAACAGCCGAGTGATTTCATAACAGAACTTGTACTGTTCCTGTATGCGAAAACAAATGTAAAAGGAAATGATCAACATCTAACCGAGTTAAGTACATTAAGACGATAAACTCGAAAAGTAGATCTAATTTGGGCCCGTTAAAGAAGTGCTGGCGTGTGAGCATTGAAATGAAAGCTTCTTAGAGGCGCTTTCCCGTCGTGCTGTTTATATGCTGTACAAGGTGGCACTAACGTTTGAGGCTACGGGTGAAATTCTGAAGTGTGACCATTCAAATGAAAGCTACTGAGAAGTTCTTTTCTGTGCTGCATATTATTACGCTCAAGCCGGTTCTAACTTATGATTCCTTGGGTGAAATCCTTAGGGTATGACGACCAAAATGAAAGCCTACTGAGCACTACCCCTATGCCGTTCATTGGTAGGTCCTTTTCATGCTTGAAAGATGGTTTGGATCTTAAGACAAATGAAGTCGTGAGATATGGCAGCCGGGATTGAAGCTACAAGCTCCAATGGGAATGTTTAGGGAAATCTAGCAACTCCATCGAATTTTCGCGTAAGTACTAAAAGAGCGCCTTTGTGACCTAAGGGGACTGAAGAAGAGAAGAGTAGCTATTACCTCAGTCTGAACCATCAGAGGTCTTTGAGTGCGCAAGCGCCGTACGGTCTGAAACATATCTACTGTTCCATCTAATTTGACTCGCTCCAGAGCTATGTTCACAGCACAAAACGTTCCCGTGCGGCCGCTACCATCACTAGTTGAAGGAAAAAGGAATTAGTAAACCAAAAGGTCCTTGTTTCCCTTTCGAAGAGGAATATTGACCAAATGCAAAAATGGCCACCAAGAAATTGTTATTTTGTCTTTGTGCTAATTTGCCTAACTAGCCTTGTTAACACGTGTAAAATTGAAAGAATTTGGGTTGTAAAACAAGGCTAGTTAGGCAACTTAACACAAAGACAAAAGAATAATTTGCTGGTGGCCATTTTTGCATTCGGTCAATAGCTTTATTACTTTCAGGCAACGACTTAAGAAAATCGACTGTTGCCAAAAATCATGCCCTATTATCTGTTGGCTTTCAGGCATAACCTGAGCTTCCAATAATAATAACATCACTTTTTTATAAGTCTTAAGTACAGGAGGTACCACAAATCATAAAGGGGCAAGTCCAAAGACCCGGAAAACCTCTTGGGTCAGAGTGAAGATCAACAAAGTCAACCAATAAGTAACATATAGTTTGAAAATCGAAGAAGGGGCGTATTTGAGGGCACATTTCTGGAAAGCAAGTGCTGTAAACACCACGCTGTACCGTGCAAAAATCTATTTTCTGCATCACGATGAGACCGAACCATCGCCCAAGTTTAAGTTTGGCTATCGCTTTCGAGAGGAAATGTTCGGCTGCACAGACGACAGCATGCGCTTTAACTTTCTTCCGCAATTTAATGACATGATACCTGCAATGAATGATGATTGGTCCGTTGCCTGTTTGTTGCTGTACGCGTGTAATGCACTTCATCATGTCAAGAAGGCCCACTCCATTCAAAGGAATAGATCTCTCTGCCCAATCCGTGAAGTGGAAATGGTAAATACTGCGAATTTCACCGCTCTTTCGAAGAAAACAAACAATGAAATCGTAGTTAAACAAACTCTCAAAACAATAAACCTTGAATGGAGATGAGTTCGTGAATACATTATAAAAAGTAATCATGTTTTTAAAGTGGTAAAGATGGTCAGTTGGACGTGGTTTTCGTTTGAAGTGTTCACACTGTGCTCGCACCCGACTTGAACGGGTAATTTGATCGATTCATTGCCAGCTATTACCTTTGGGAATGCAATTGCTGGTTTTCACTCACGTGATCAACAGCTATGTTTTTCAACGAAAACAAAAGGAAGCGTTTGCATAATAATAGAGTTAAATTCCCGGAGGATTTGGTAGGGGCACCAACATGGCCGCCTTTTCTTTGTTTTGGGCACCAACATGGCGGTCGTGACGTCATGTGAAAACCGAGAATAATTTAACAATTATTCTCCAAGGGCGCGCTGGATATGATCTAGCAAGCCCGAGTATAATAATTGTTTTATTAAAAAACTCCATGGTGTTCCCGGGGGTAGTATTGTCGACTAATGCATCGATTTCTGCCTCGATTTATTCCGGTCCAAAGCTCGCTTCATTGCTGACGCGTTCTTTGACCATATTAGGAACAGCAGGCATATGAACTGATAGCCTGTGTCCGGCGAGCCAATGAAAATGCTGGAAATCTGATATGCGTAATTGAGCTAAGTGCGAGGATCACTTCTCTCATTCATCTATTACCTTTGTATTGGTTATCTTGAGGTGTCTTCTACAGAAGCCGTTCCTTTGATCCTCGGCCTCCACTTCGATCATTAGCAAACCATAGACTATGAATTCTTCTCTTCGAGGCAAATAATAAGAGCACTGCCCCTGAAATAAAAAGAAACATTGTAGAAAATTCTAAACGACTGCCATGAAACCAAAACCGAAGTAATTTTACAAAAGAAGACGAAGGAAATGAGCTTGACCAGTTGGCTATTCCCAAGCGGAACACGCAGCCATGGATGTGAAGAGAAAGACTGTAAACCCCGTCTCCTTCACCACTCGGTCACATTGCCAATTGAATTATTTTTGACCGTCAATGGGACAACCTTGTCATTATAGATATGATATGTTTTAGTTAATCTCAATCCCATTTTTCTTGCATGTCAGCCATTCAGGTTAATACTTACAATGAAAAAGGATAAACATAAAACTGAAAAACTTCACAATCAATAACGAAAGTTACAGTTCACATTGCAACCATGTATGCCTCAGTTGTTCAAATTAAGGCTGGATAATTTTATCCAGTGTATTAAGTCGCTATCCTGAGTGTACAATACACTTCGCATTAAACATTGCGGACAACGATTTTCGAACGCGCCTTTACTTAGATGTGCTTACAGTATACATATTCACAGTTACGCGAGCAAATACTGAAATCTTTGCACAGACTGAAACTGTTGGATAGTGACTTATCCATGAACGAAATGATATATGAAATGAATCATATACTGAACTGCGGATATGAAATGAAGTAAAGCTATGATCCTCGCAGTTATGGACGCAATTTTAGCAATTCGGTAGAGAAACCTGAAAATTTCAGGACTTCAACGGGGTTTGAACCCGTAACCTCGCGATACCGGTGCTATGATACAGGCTTCTCTAAGCAATTGCTAAAATTGCGCCCATAACTGCGAGGATCATAGCTTTACTTGCGTGACTTATCCACCTGATAAACCTATATGGTCTTTGAACGTCAAAGTCCAGGGGTGATCATAGTTATCGCTAGAGTACAAATTTGCTAAAAAAGGCAAAGGATTGCACCCTATTAAAAAAGAGGCCATTAACTGCTGTTAAGAGGCGCGATAACATTGGATCACCCCTAACGAATACACTAGACATGCAGGAGTGTCAAAATGTATGGGAATCCATCCCCGCCAAAATTCAAACTTGTTGTTCTTAAATCCAACCCTTCAATTCAAGTCTTCTATCTTGCAATTTAAACTCGCAATTATAAATTCAAACATTCAGTTTGTCAATTCAAACATTCAATTCCGAATTGAATGTTTGAAATGTCGAACTGAATGTTTAAATGCCGAATTGAATGTTTGGATTGCTAAATTGAATGTTTGAATTGACGAATTGAATGTCTGAATTGCCGAACTGAATGTTAGAATTGACAAATTGAATCTTTCAATTCACAATTAAATAAACAAAATAACAAAGCGAACATAACAATACCTAATCAAAAAAGGGAAAGGAAAAGAACTGGAACTCAATGGGGACACTGTAAACTGAAATTAACAATAAACGCAAATCAAATCAAAAGTTGTTCTTTGAGGAGAGGTGAAAACCGGAGTACCCGGAGAAAACCTCTCGGTGCAGAGTAGAGAACCAACAAACTCAACCCACATATGACGCCGAGTCAGGGAATCGAACCAGGGCCACATTGGTGGGAGGCGAGTGCTCACCACTGCGCCATCCCTCCACTCCACAAGGCCTAATCAGAATAACTATGGTTCTTTTGTCTTCCGCCATTTTTGTCCGGTATATTTAACAATTATTCCATGAGCGCGCGTTAGATATGAGATGATAGATAGCCAACGAGGCGCGAAGCGCCGAGTTGGCTATAATCATCTCATATCCAACAAGCGCGAGTGGAATAATTGTTTTATTAAAAACGCCCCCAAAATATAGAAAACTAGACTACAATAAAAATAAAAAGGCCCCAAAAATCACGCATATGCTTGCCGAGTTTGTAGATCATGGTATAATGGCTCATAACCCATGATGGCTCAGCCAATCAAAACTCTCGAATTGCATTATCCAATGATCCAGTTTTTAATAAAAAAATTACCCAAGGTTTGGGTTTAAGAACAACAAGTTTTAATTTTGGCGTGGATGGATACCCATAGAAATGTAGGGTCTTTGAATCGTAACTTTCTAAGCAACATTCAAATTTCTTCATACTAGAGTAGCATCAAGCACTGTCAATTTTCTCTTAATATTTTCAATGGATAATGACAAGTTAGGGTTTCATTCAAACTGATAATTCACAAACAAAAATCAACTTGTATAGAATAATCTACACCACTCCAGAAAAAGAAAAGAAACAGTAGGCGCGCGTGCTATGAAGTGTATTATTAGTTCCAGACCTCCTCTATCTCTCTCGCTGTGGCCAACATCACCATTGAATATGCCTCATATTCCCACGTCATTCGCCAGAAATCCACGACTGTGTTATCAAGAGGCGCCTGCGTGGCAATAAATGCCTCACGCTGTTGAAAACTCTGGAAAATAAAACAGCCACAAAATAAGAGCACATCAGGATGGGTGTCAAGTGACAAAGTGTTTTTCATACCTTTATTAATATTTTATTTAAGCCTGTTATTTGCCGATTTGTGAGTAGTACTTCGTTTGGTTGACTACTGAGACTTCTCCACCCATGGTCAACCGCTTAACGTCAATGGATCGATCATCTGAGCTATTTCCCACTGAAGGAAGTCTTTTGTGGACCGGCAAAGGTTTCAACCCATAAACGTCCCGTTCAGTGGTCTAACTGAGGACACAGGTGACGACACACGTAAAGGCAACTTGGGTGCCAACAAGGAAACCCACTCCACTTTCCGCGGTCGGGTTGTTTTAAGCAGTTTTAATGCTCAGCCCTAACTACAACAACTTGGAGTTTTCATTTGACTTGACTCAGGGTGTGGCTAAGTCCGATTTGAACAACTTGGCTAATACTATGAACTTCGAAACTGAGTGCACTCCCTCTCAAATATACGTAAAAGGCTTTGTCAATCAGGCTACCAGTATCACCTGAATCGACCTCTGGGTCAAACTCTACCAACAATATTCCTTCAACATCGTCCACTGACCTTTCTAAACATCCAACATTAATCTCACGTCAAGTGTTTTTCCTAAGTGTTAACAGGAGTTGTCTTCCCTACGCCTTATTTCACTTTGCTGAAGTTAGGCTACAGTAGAACATGATGCTATCCCCCTCTTTGTGTCGTGCACGGTCTGCGTTGGGACTATGATTATGCTCAAGGAAACGCTAAAGATAACAAATAATAACTCACGTCGACAAAGCTTGCGTTGATGTAGTCTGAACCAACCAACCCGGTGAATGGCCACAGAGTCACTCTCGTAGTATCAACTGAAACAAGTATAGAGATTCTCAATTGCAAACATGGCCTTATATCGAAATTTCACAACTCGAATTTTGTTTAAAACGTGCAGTTATCGATCAGATATACACGGCCAACGTTTGCAAAAACGTAATCCTTCCTTGTACTTGCACATGTTCATTGCCGTGACTTTAACATCTTCAGCTCCCACGGCCTGCTCCCGTCTGACCTTGTAGCTCAGTCGGCAGAGCAGCGGTGATCTAACCCAAAGGTAGTGGGTTCAATTGCCACCCTGGTCAGAGTTTTTCTCTGTCCTTGTGTGCATTTTCCCGCGCTTTGTGTCGGCTACGTGTAATTACTTCGAGTTTTGATTGGTTTACTGGATTGTCTCTGTCTTTTTTGATTGGCCAAAATAGTTACTTTGGTTTTGGTTTTACGAGACACGATTGAAACTCGCTCTAAACAGGCGCAGGCGCTGAGTGTAACAATTGCAATCGCGTTATTACTTTCCACAATCATTTGAAAACTGCTATAATAAGTGATGGTAAAAAGGTAAGGTAAAGTCTCTGTTACGAGCCTGAAGGCCCATTAAGGCCGGCGCTTATCTCCGGTTTCCGTAGCATGAAGCGACTAGGAGTATTTATGCTACCCCCTGGATGGGATGCTAGTCCATCGCAGGGTTACCCCCAGCATTACGCCGGTACCCATTTATACACCTGGGTGGAGAGAAGCACCGTGAGAGTAAAGTGTCTTGCCCAAGAACACAACACAATGTCCCCGGCCAGGCCCCGAACCCGGACAACTCGATCCGGAGTCGAGCACACTAACCATGAGCCTCCCAGTGATACTTTTTACTATATGTTGAAAACTGTATTTGAAACGTTTCAACTCACATGGCAGTATAGCGTATCGGTTCTTTGATTTGTTTTCGGGTTGTGACGCCGCGATAAAGGAGTCGCTATCAGACGCCCCTAGACCAAGATTCTGAAAAAAAAGGAAACACTATTATAAACCTTTTTTGTGCACCGATTGAGGAAAAGAATTTTAAAAACATTGAGAGATAAAGACGTTTCGGGAACATGCTTGCCTGGAATAGTGCTAGGTTTTATTTTTAATTTGTCATAACGTGGTTTGTGTAATGCCGGATTTCTTAGACCGCGTGAAAACGCACTTGGAGACCGTGCAATTGGAAACCGCACTAATATCTAACATCTTACAACAGCAGACGACAACAGACTTATAAGGACCACCACAGAAAGGACTGCATGACAGGAAGGTCACCTACCTTGAATTCTGCCACCATCAGTGAGTCTCCACTATCCGGATCCACTGTGTTCAAAATACGCAGCTTCTCTGCCATATCACGCACTAAGAACTCTGTGCTACCGCATGTGACGTACTCCACCAGAGCGTCATGAATAAAAATGTACTGCGCCTTTGCATGGAGGAAAGAATGTACAGATGCCAAGTTAGTTTGCGCTTTTTGAGGAACATCATTTCTTCAAGCCTTGCCCCAGTACACACAACTGTAGTTTTAGCCACAACAACCAACAAGTTTGCAAATTACCTTAGGTTCACTTTCACTAATTTGGCAAAAAGGATTCAAGAAGCAAGGCAGCAGGGGTTGCAATAAAATGTGAACTAACCGACTTTATTATATCTCACAGATAGCACGCACGCTGTGATTGGCAAAATTAGCGGGCTGCATTCTACAGTACGGCCCGCTAAATTTGAAATTTCGATAAAACATGCAGGTTTTTTCGTGTCGTTTCTGCTACATAAACATGTAAGATTGTTTGAATCTTGCAACCGACTTCGTTAAACAGCCAAGAAGAATTCGTTTTTCGGATTTTGACACGACCATCTCTGTGGCAGTTGAACCTTCCGCTTGACTTCAAGTAGTTTCCTTGCCTTCGCGGCTGATTACCACAGAGATTTAATAAACATCTTACTAACCGAGTTCGAGTACCGTACCGTAAAATTACGGATCACGTGAGATGACTTCCACTTGTCATTGTAAAAGTGAGTTTAATCTTAGGTTTGAAAGAATTTGTTTTTAATTACTTCAATTTAGGGAAACAAGTAACCGATTTCTCTGACTGAATTAGCCGTTATCGAACTTACACAGCTCCAATTATGTATAACATGAAACGAACGGACAACAAACCTCTGTTTGGACCATGGAGCTTCTTTGTTGACGAATATGAGAGACAAAACCATATATGTCTACCACCCCCTCAGCAGCTATTTGGTCTATCATAGCGTCTAACACAATATAAGTTCCAGTGCGACCCACCCCAGCACTAAAGATAAAGAAAATCAATGCAGCATTTAGTTTATGACACAGCATTTACTTCATTTTCTGTACTTTAAAAAGGGACAGAACGTTTTAAAACATATGACTATCTGCACTTGCGATTTTCTTTGAGTGGATGCTTGGGAAAAGATTTCATGGATGCCTACTTGATTACCGGCAATAACGCACGTATATTTTATGCCACACATACAACATACGCATGCGAAACTAGACGCATTTCCAGCCGTCATTCTCTCCGATTACCATTTTGAGTTCACCTTGACCAATCAGACAACAAGACAGAAATAAAAAGCTTGTAGCTCGTTGGGAGCGCCAACATCATTCCTTGCCGTAAGAGAAAAACGACATCTGGTAAAACGTCTGCTTTCGACAGCCACTACACTGTAATTCAGTTGCAAGTGAAAACGTTAATGAAATGCCCGGCTTTATCCTTAACTCTCATGAATCCTTTCCTTTCCAGGAAGACGAAACTAATGAGCAACATTTTAGGACATACATACATACATACATACATACATACATACATACATGCTTTATTGCCACCTTCCCCACAGGGGCTTTTCAGCGTCAATTACAAAAGTAAATTCAAACATTTAAAAAAAACCACACTTTTGAATTTTCGGAACATGTTTAGATGTTTCAAACATCATCTTCAGCCATAGTGAGTGTAACATTAAAATTTTTACAAGATAATTCGTATACATATTAGTAACACTTGTGCTATCCAGACCATTTGAAAATTCAAACATGTAATAAACTAAAAAAAAAGACAAATGCATATTATTAAAAAATTAAAGATCACTTTGAATATCGATAACCAACCACCCCCTTTAAAGTTTCTCTGCTAATTAATAATTTTTATAAATAATTTTTCCCTAGCATATTTAACTCTCCCTCTTAAATTTGCCTAAAAGTGTCCATCTAAGCTTATTCCAGATCTTTTCATTAATGCTTAATTTAATATTATTGTCCACATTATTCCAAATGTTAACTATTCTTTAGTGGAGTGTTTTCTGCCCAGTGATTTTAAATGCTCATAACTAATGAGAAATGGTAATGAAATCAATGGGGAAAAAAAAACTCTAACGCACCCCTCCCTTTCACGTTCCTCCATTTGAGAACTGGAATGCAGCGGAGGAGAACAGTAAGAACCGAAGGTGTTTTTAAAAAAAGTAAAGTGGTGCATTTATACAGCTCCTTTATCACAAACGTCTCAAAGGCGCTTTACAATGATCAATTTACCCCCAGCGGACTGGAAGCATATACAGGTGCAAATGGCAGCCACTTCTAAGCAGTCCATGCATGCTGGTACTCATTTTACCAACCTCGGAAGGATGGAAAGCTGAGTGAACTTTAGCGGGAAAGAAGGTCACCAAATATTCCACTCTCGGCAGAACCGGGAATGGAACCCGGGACCTTAGGGTTGGAAGGCAGAGATCATACCACTGCGCCAACCCCTCCGCTCTAAATAAATTCCTTTCCCGTCAAATAGTACCTCAGTGCAACAAGTTTTAACATTAAGTTCATCATTCATTGTTAACATGAAGGAGGCAAACAATTGGCTTTTTTCAAAGCGCGATGAAATTGTATTCAGGCCCACCGAAGATATAGCCAGTTGGTAGTTGGAGAGGGACTGGAACCTGCAGCTCCCAAGTTCAAATACTGCACCTAAAGCACTACAACAATTGCGTGGCCCTACCTGCAGTGTATTATAATAGGACCTGAATCTTCTGGCACCGAAGCACGGACCTTTCTCAGGAAAGCAAGAAGGGAGGTGGCATGAGTAGGGACCCCCTGATCTGGCCACGCTATGAAATGATACTGCATTACTTCACGAACGCTGTACTCCGCTGACTCTGACATCTGATAAAGAAAAGATCATGATGTTAGGTAACGCTGGGCACCAAGCCACGAGAACGGCGTTAGATGAGTGAGACATCCAATTTATCGGCCATTGAATGAATAGAGCGACTTTCAATTGAGTAACGAAAGTAATCAGTGAATTACTTTGGTTTTGCATTACTTCACTCAGTGATTGGTTCAAAGTTCTCGCGCCATTTTCTCAACCAATCAAAAGTGAAACCAAAATCAATTGTGGCTCGCGCGTACACATTTCCCCGCGCTTTATGTCGGTTACGTGTAATTACTTCGAGTTTTGATTGGTTTACTAGATTGTCTCCGTCCTTTTTGATTGGCCAATGTAATTACTTTGATTTTGGTTTTATG
>OX421457.1:33063117-33120617 GCA_949126865.1 Montipora capitata | reverse complement strand
TAACATAATGTTGTCTTGGGCATAACGAACACAGCAGACAAAAGATTTGAAAGTGAATGCAAGAAATTCCAGTTGAAATGAAAAAGGATTTGTTCAACTCTAAATGTTGAAGATACTCAGTAGCACAAAATTAATACGAAATAGACACTGGAAATGATCGTGTACCAAAGGTGAAAAGCTCAAAAAGGCATTTCTGTTTCTTCAAATAAAACACAGTCGTTGAACTGCTTAGTATTACTTGGTACAATACCTCATGTTTGCGTTCAAGCATCATCACTCGCGTTGCCTGAAAATGCTGGTTGGTAATGATTGTTTTTTATTCTTTATACAAACCTCGCTGATTTATATGCTCTTGCAAACTTCGTATTGTTTGGTTTACGAGTTTTTTTGTTTTGTTTGTCATGAGAGGTATTATAAATCAAGGACCTATTAAACCTTGCATATTTCGCATCGTTTTTGAAGTTATTTTCAAAGACTGACTCCTGCTTCTGTGATGTTGTGCTTATCCTCTAAAACCCTTTATCCTTGAACAACGAAACAGGTTAGTTTGAGGTTTACATGTTCAGTTTTCTAAGGACTTTTTCGAAACTCAAGGACAACACGCCCGCATATACAACAACTGCTGAACCACAAAACTATTAAGTGCTTGAGGCCCTGATCTTTTGTGTATATCGAAGAATACAAGATTAGTATCCCATGAACATTTAACAAAGAAATTAAGAAATTGTATCGATTTATACACAGGATCGACTTATACACGGGATTGACTGATACACAAGTAAATATGGTAACACAGTTTAGCATGCTCTCAGTTTTTTCTGTTGCTGTTCGCCATTGCATGACCCCACCCACCCTTATGTGAAGTTATGTGAAGGTACAGCTGTAACTGCAAGGCCCTAAGCAGGTCCTCTAGGCTACATTCATTGCTAGATTTCTCATCTTTTCTACTGATTTTCATTCTGATTCTAGGTCTTGAATTGTTAGGCCTTCAGTAGGTCTGTTATTGAACCGAGGTTTCCTTTCAGATTATCTACAGCTTTACATTGTAATGAATAGCTTTTGTTACGAAATAATCAAATAAATGTTGTGCGTTTTGGCTTGACATGCATGGCTCCCAGTGTGTGTGACAATACAGGGTTAGTGCTGTTTCAATGGCCTGAGATGTGTCCAGTGACCAATAAAATAAACCTTCCAGGGCAACGGGTTATATTCACTCATATCAAGTGATCATTTTTTTGGAAAACACTTTAACCTTTTGTCAAATTAATGAAGCACCCAATCTTAGAATAACATAAAAACGAGAGACAGTTTATCCATGTTCAGTGATTGCATCAGTCACTGAAAAAATGCAAAATTTTTAATAATTATTGCTTTAACGTCATAAGTTTAAGCAGTTAAACTCCCTATTCCGGCTTGTAAAATCTGATCTTTCTTTAATTTATTAACTGTGTGGCTTGACATTGCTTTGCATTTCATTATTCAGATAATTTTATTTCCATCAAACAAAGATGTACATGTATTTCTTAAACTAAGGAAGGCCTAACATGTCATTGTAAGTTAATGCTAAGCTGCACATGTCAACTTTATTTACAGTAGTATCACTCCTTTTTATTTAGTTCATAATTATATGGAAGCTAAAAATATTAGAGAAATTTATAAACCTACACTTTCTTTTATGACAAAAAAAGTTGCGGCTTAGAATCCAAAAAAATGGTAAGAATGATTATTGTCCACAGTTAAAGGCGACAAAACCTGTGATACTTTTTTCAATTCCAGTCATAAATACTAAGGACAATACAGTTTACAGCTAAAATACATGTAATGGCTGAGATTTCTATCCATGTCTCCTGAACAACAATTTGCATTGTTTTGTTACAGCAGGTACATAACACAGGTCTCTGTTTTACCAATACAGAAACAAACCTAAACATTCGTTAAAGATAACCTTGGGCCTAATTAGACCTTAACAAGAGTTTTTAGGCCTAAAGTTAGCTTAAATAAATGTTTAGGTTTGTTTCTGTATTGGTAAAACAGAGAGCTGTGAGCAAGACCTGTGACCTCAGACCTGTGTTTTGTAAGTCTTGCCCATTTTGTTACTTAATTATTAATTTTCAAAGTCAGTGATTAGATTGGAGGGTGTAAAGTGAAGGTTGCAGATTCCAGGTTAGGGTTAAAGGTCATTCTTTTACCATAACTGAAACAACCCATACCTTAACAAAAATGCTAACTTTAAGGTTCAAACATTGTCTAAAGCAGAGAGTTTAGGCCTTATAATGTTAACATTAGTAAAGGGTTTTAAGTTGTTTCAGCTACGGTGAAACAACGACCTGCAACCTTCAACCTGTAGTTTACGACATCCATGATCAGATGGAATTACATCCATCTCTTTAGATTGGTCCAACGGAAATATAATTTACTTTTTAACTCTTTAATTAAGATACCTGCACTAAATAGCTAAAGGGTTGCTCAATCATTTTTTTACTTTTTAATATTTGTATTTATTTTATGTCTTATGAGGTAATGTTTAAAAAACGAGCAGCAGTGTTTTATCAGGGTTTAAAAACACGAGGCGTAGCCGAGTATTTTTAGACCTGACAAAATATGTGCTGCGAGTTTTTTGAACAGCTTCAAAAACATTCCACAAAGAGTGTGTCCCTCTGGACTCAAAACAATGGTTCAAACTGTGAGAGGTGAATATTAATAGCATACAAGAAAAACAAGCTATGCCTTATTAGTATTCTTTATATAAAGAATACTAACGAGGAGTGTTTTATCAGGTTATAAAGTTTATACACATGGTTTTATCAGTGTTTTGATAGGCTGTTAATTAGCTTCATGAAGTTTTTGAACATTATTTAATGTTAACACAGCTCATTAAAAACCTCTTTCATATTTTCTTTTCATGATTAATTGAATGTCTTCTGATTTTGTGCACCACAAAATTTCTTCTTTACAGTTCTGTAATAGCCTGCCTCAAAATCCATTCTTTTACAAAAAAAGACCAACAGAGTTATGTTGATCTGGCCCCTCCACAATAAATTGATCCTCATAAAGTGAACTGGTGCAAGAATGAATGTGATATTCTCCACACTATAACTAAACCCAGGATTCCGAACCTTCCGATCCTTGCCTCACGCCTTGCATATATTTAACTCCAGGAACACGGTCCAATGATTCTTTATCTCCAATACCACTGTCATTTGAGTTGGCCACTGTATATTGCTTGCCATTGAGTTCTCTGGAATCCCGTTGTTTTCTGTGATTTCTGCAGAAAGTGTTCAAATTTTATAAAATTGCCCAATCACAGTTTGAGAATAGCTTTTACATGACTTTTAACGACCTGGCATAAATTTTCACAGATGTCATCATATCTGAAGTATCTTCTGCATGTGTTAAGGATAGTGCCTACTAATTCAAAGGTATTTTTGCCTGGTTTAATTACTGAATACGCAGGAAAAGCAGAACTTAACAAGTGTTATTGAAATCCAAAAAGAAACTTGGGGGTAACCACGCATTTTTCGAAGATAGTTAATCAACAATATTTGTAAAAAGCATTTAAATACAAAGCAATGTATGGCGTTCTTTTCCAAATTGAAGCTTAATTATGTCTCAAAAATGCACCGTTACCCCCCAATTTTTTTTTTGGATTCCAAGAGCATTTGCTAAGTTCTGCTTTCTCTGCATAGTTTTAAATCACGCAAAAATATCCGTCTCAATAAGCACTACCCATAGGCATCTCGAGATGCACAGAACATATGTGCAATAACAACAGTAGGCACCATCCTTAATAAAAACAGGGCTTCTCATATTTCATGAAAAAAAATTGGGAACTAACGAAACATCCACAGGCAACTGCATGGTAGTGTATGGCAGGAGAGGAGAGGTCTAGTGGGTGGCAACTATGTGATTAATAATCTCATTCTACCAAAGAAAACCACTCACTGTACCTTATTACCAATGCAATGATGATAATCACAAAAGCAAGGACAATTATGCCAGCAAATACTCCACCATAGAGAGATCCAGTATCAACTCCACTTTGCTCTAACACATCTCCTAATTACCAGAGACAATTTGTTTCACATCAATTTAATGTCATTTAGCAAACTTTGGTGAGTGCTTGCAGTGAGAATGATCAAGTCACTAAATTTGGCTACTACGTGGTGCAAGCCTCGCACAAAACGAGAGCACACAAAACGTCGGAAAGCTGTCTTAAAACTTTTGGTTAGGCCTAATTAGGCCTAACGTTAGCTTTTATGCATGTTTAGGATACTTTCTTTATTCTTATTAGGCCTAAACAAAAGTTTTTAGACAGCTCTTGGGATGTTTTGTGTGAGGCTTACACCACGTAGTAGCCCTAAATTTGTGTCAACTGATCAGCAACATGTAAGCACTTCATGCATGATGACATAAAACAATTCTATTACACATTAAGGACTCATATATAGAGATGTTTGTGGGGAAACTAATAGGAATATTAATATTATCATGGACTGTGCACACAATGCAGATACTTTACTGAATATGGGATCTCCAGTTCCTACATGTTGGTTTGAAATTATTGTAAGTCATATTTTGTTTCACTTGTAGACATCTCACCTGTAAACATCTCACCTGGTGTTTTTACAATATCAAGACTGACAACAGGGCTCACTTCCCCAGGAAAATTAGTAAATGCTTGAACCTGAAAACAAAACACGAGAACATGAACAAGATTGGAGGCAGGCATCAAGGAATCAGCAGAGATAAAGAGGTTAGATGAAAACTGGTGGGTCTGAAAAACAGGTCACGCATCACAGGCCAGTGTACATGTCACTGTGTAACAGATGAATAAACAACACCAAAAGTGTCTCCTAGTTCTAATCAGTCTACAAAATGTTGTTTCAGATCTAGGGGAAACCTTTGGAGTAGTTTTTCATCAGTGGAGCAAGGAGTTCTAGTTTTGACCTGTGAAATATGACCCATGTCTTAGACCTGCGTGATGAATTAGATGGTACTTGTGAAGAACATCTCTCCTCCAACAACAGTCGGCCGACTGTAGGCCAATTGTTGATGGAGAGGAGATGTTCTTCACAACTGCGAATTAAACTATCATCTGGAAAATACTGGAAAGGATAAAGGTTAAAAAAAAAGAAGAGGGTGGAGGCAATCATACAAAAGAAGCAGGGATAAAGTGTTTCCAGTGGTGATATTGCCATTATCTGAATAATGGGTGTGGAAGGCTAAGGGGTCAACTTGAGAACAGGCAGATAGGCATACAGAAAAACCAGGTACAGTAATGGGAGAGAAATGATGGGAAGTAATGCAAATGACAACAGGATATTTATAAAAAAAAAAACATAGAAGAAAGACTTACTGTAACACTAATTTGATAGCTGGAATCCTTCCGAAGTCCCGAAAGAATATAAAAGAGGGTGACATTCTTCAACCCCTTTGTGATTTCTGCTGTGTAGTTTTTGAAAGTATTGTTTCTGTAAATGATTCTGTATTTCTGAATTATTCCATTGGGATACTCTGGTGGCAGCCAAGTAACTTTTACAGATGTATCATCTTCCTGCTTGAGCTCTACGTTCCGAGGGGCACTTGGAGCTTAAACATGAATTACAATTGAGTTGTAGCTCTCACGAAAATAATAAAATAAATTAAGCAATAACAAACACCCCATTTTTAGCAAATGTTGTAATTGTTGATTTTTGCCACATAACTGCTGACGTTTCCTGGATTAAGTTATTTATCTGTATTTAAGACCTGACTATTCCCAATTTGTATCAAGAGGAACAATGGAATTTAAACAAATAAAATTAAATTGGGAAATTGTTTTTTTTTTTTTTTGCTTTTTTCCCTTGAATTTCAGCACACAGGATGGGATGGCTTACAGTATCTGTATAAATTATTGATTTATGTTCAACAGAATTCGAAATTGGCAGCAACTTTGCAAAATGAAAAAATAAGGCACAGATGAAAAAAAAAACACTTTTTGCCTGCAGCACTTCAGTTAACTTTATCGACAATTTATTACCTCCTTCTGATGTTTCGATCGTGTAGTTGTTCGACCAAGGGCTCCAAAAAACTTCAGTGTTCAAAGCTCCAGTTCCCTCAGAAACCCATATAGATATGAAAGCAAATGGTTGCATTCTTCTAAGTTCAATTTTTCTGGCAGGTTCCAGTTGAAGAACAGCAT
This sequence comes from Montipora capitata, assembly GCA_949126865.1. Classification (NCBI taxonomy): domain Eukaryota; kingdom Metazoa; phylum Cnidaria; class Anthozoa; order Scleractinia; family Acroporidae; genus Montipora; species Montipora capitata. Next base: position 33,114,436 of record OX421457.1, on the reverse strand, counting down.
AGTCCAACACATCACGTCTAAATCTCCCTCTTCGTTCTCTAGTTATCACTTTAGCAGGAATTTTTTGTGTAGTTTCCTTGTAGTTTCCTTGTATATTCTTATACCTCCAAAGCATTTTGATTTTAAAAAGAACTATTCTTCCATTCAATTTACGAGGTTTTTTCCACTTTAACCTTGCGCTGTGGGCACCTGTCATATCGACTTCAAAGCCAAATGGCTTGCTAGGAGCTACATGTAAGGAGAAAATACAATATCACTATTCAGATAAACATGCATGCAGTCGTTTAAAATGTTAGATCAGCATTGTTTAATTCTTTTTTTACTATGACGTGGGTTATGCCAAGGGCCTTAAGTTACGAGTTACCTTCATTGGATAATCATTTACTTCACAAGCAGTGCTTAAGAACGGTGCCAACAATTTCAAAGGTATTTTTAAGGTATTAAAATTTATGGTTTAATGAATTTGCCGGAAAAGCAGATCTTAACAAGTGTTACTGAAATCCAAAAAGAAAATTGGGGGTAACCATGCATTTTTCAAAGATAATTAATCAACAATATCAATATTATTCTGTAAAAAGCTTTAAAATACAAAGCAATGTATGGCATTCTTTTCCAAATTGAAGCTTAGTTATCTCTGAAAAATGCATGGTTACCCCCAATTTTCTTTATGGATGCCAAGAGCACTTGGTAAGTTCTGCTTTCTCCACATAGTTTTGAACCTCACAACAATATTCCTTTATCTTTAAGAAAGTTACGACATTTTTTAATTTCGAAGACATGTTTCGATGTTACAAACATCATCGTCAGTTACAGAATATTTGAAAAACCGTTAGGACTATATAACAACTACTAGGCGAAACATGCATACCGTAAACGTCCATGTATAAGCCGCACTTTTTTTCACAAAATTGAAGCCATAAATCAAGGGTGCGGCTTATCCATGGATACATCTGTGTTTGGAGTTTTAAAAAACCTAATTAACATTCATACAACTTCTTAAGATCTCAGTAAAGAAACTAAAGAAACTGAGAGCATGTTGCTGTAATTGTTCATTGACTTTTTAATGAGTGGTGGCTCCTAAAGGAGCCGTTTGTGTCTTCGAGTGTTTCTCCGCGAATCTTGCTCTCCAAGAGTTCTTTCAGGCGATTAATTTTCGCTTTACTCGAACAAGTAAACACCAACCTACAAGGAATCTCCATTCCTCCCCACAGCTGTTTGCAGTGACATCTTCGGCCAGTCACTTCCACGCATATCTTTCCGCCACGTGTGATAAAATACCACAAAATTCATGAGTACTCGTGAGGTAAATGGCCGACTGTTTCGTTGTCCTTGACCACCTTGTCGGCAAATTTGTCGACTGCATTATCAAGCTCCTATTTTGCATGAATTTTTTCGCCTATTGCGGGTACATCTTTATAGACGTGGTCATGATACCCAGGCCCTGGCCCAGACTCCTCCCCACATTTAAAGCTTGGCTACTAAGCACTCGTTCATTTTGTTTCAATATCGAAGGAATTTCAACTTTATGGTGAAACCTTGATTGTTTGTCCTTGTTGGTTTATAGCAATAGAACTTTACTGGAACTTCAAACTTTATTGTATTATGTTTTTTTCCAACATCTAGAAGTGTCACTCTTAGGAGGGAGAGGGTTAATTTGAGGCCTGCAACCTTTTGTACTTGCCAACTACCTGTTCTACACTCTCTATATTTCATGGTGTAACTGAACGAAAAATGTTTGGTCTCCAAGTGCATCGTTAGTTTTCAGGGAAACAAGAGCACACTAGATAAACTGTACCTAAAAATAAATTAATTTGTTTTATGAAACTTACCAGCCATCTTTGTCGCAATCATTGCTGGTTTGCTTTCTGTTCCAGTCAAACTGTTCTTGACTCTGACTTTGATGGTGTAATTAGAAAATGGAACAAGGCCACCAATGGTCACTTCAGTGACGTTGGGCATGACTGTCAATATCTTCACACCACCAGTTGGAATGTATTCTGTTTTGTCATACAAAACTGTATACAATTTCAGGGGTCCATTGGCGGTAAGAGGAGCTGCCCATGTGACACGAATTGCCGTGCCGTTTATTGCATTCAGTTCAATATTCCGTGGAGGACTTGGTGCTGAGAAATTTAGCAAGCAAAGACATCATGAGTTTCTTTCAAACAGAATGAACTTTGACATAAATGCACAAAGCCAGGTCCTCAACATGCTTATCACATAAATTATTTACCCACTGCCAGCTGACCCTTGCCCAATACAGACTGGTCTAAAACACAGGTAATGGATCAAGAGTCAACCGGTAGAAAATTTGTCTGGTCCCTGCTCCACTGATGAACAACTAAGCCAAACGTTTTCCCTAGACTTGAAACAACATCTTTGTAGAGTGATTAGAGATAGGAGACACTTTTAGTGTTGTTCATTAATTATATCTGTAGCACAGTGATGTGTACACTGACTGCACTGACCTGTGTTTTAAACTTGCTGACACAATGCCAGGTCACTCCAAACACAAGCAAAAGACCCTTCAAGTGTGACAGTACCTCAGTCTCTTTTGGACTATCTCTTTTTTAAAATAAAAACTTACACTTTTAATCCTTTCTGCTCTGAAACAACCCCCACTGATGAGTAAAATTGTCTTGTGTTTGACAGCAGGGAGCAGTGGCAAGAGCACTCACCTCCCACCAATGTGGCCGGGGTTCAATTCCCAGACTCAAGTTTAAGTTCAATTTATTTCAAACTATTTACATTGTAAGTTCACAGATATAAATTAAAACAATAACAGATTCTCTTCATTAGTTAATTAAATAACATAAAAAAACAGAGCTAATACTATATAAATGTGTGTGGTGACCAAAGTAGCAACTGCTTTTGAGTTGGCCACCGCCTACTTTAGAATAAACAAAAAAAACACTGAGCATGATTAACATGGCCAGAATCTATGACTAGCATAATATTATTTAAAGATATATTGAAACATGGAATAATTATGTATTTTAAAATTCAATGATAAAAAGAGGAAATGAATATTAAATAAACAAAAAAAAACAAGGAAATAATTAAATAAGGAAATAACAGTCAGAAGTAAAGGAACAAACAAGCTACGCAACTCACAAAATATCTGCACGTTATGTTACACCATCAAATAAGATGTATATATATTGCATGATTCACTGACTACTTGCATTAATTACAATTAAAAAATACTTCAAAATTAATGACAACTACAACTGCCCAAGATATCTTCCAAATATCTTCTTGTTATTCCTTGTTCTAATCAAAAGACCTATGGTTTAAGACATTCTCAGTGATAGCTCCAATGTTATGAAATGCATTGCCATTTGAAATAAGACAATGTACTGTAAATACTACAATAGTTTTTTCCCCTAAATTAAGACATCTTTTCAGACAAGGGTTTTTCTTTATACACCATGTTACTGCAGTATTGTAAAGTGCCATGGAGCAGTTAGTGAATATGACGCTGCATAATTATGATTGTTTTACCTGCTTCAGTTGTCCTTGCAGTAAAACGAGATGGTTCACTGCTGAAATGCTTATTGGCTGCATACAGTTCAACAATGTATTCAGTGAATGGCTTTAAATCATTCAATTGGTAGGTTGTTTTTTCCGGCGAAATTGGAGAGATTCTTTTTATCAAACCATCACTGTCATCTGTTCGGTACTGTAAGGTGTAATACAATATAAAGGCATTGCTTTGACCTTCTGACAATAACGACCATTCCAAAAAGAGAGAATTAGATTGACGACTCACAACATTCAGCCTCACCACTGGCTTTGCTAAAATGGAAAAAAAAAAAGAATTTCAATTGATCATTGAAGATTGGCTTTGTGTTCAAGCTAATCCCTTGAGTGTTTATGTTGTAGGTAGAGTCATGTCTCTGAGTGGAGATTCTTGCTGCTCATTCTCATGGATGAATACACACATGTACATGCTAAGGTACAACGCTGCAAAACTTGATCACATGCTAAAACAACCTTAATTATTTGAGGCTGAAATAATCAGTATTATCTTTAAGAAAAACAACACTAATAATTAAAGCTACCTCCAAATTAAATCAACATACCCCACAGTATTTATCCATTTATTTCTTAAATCTTTTTCTTTCCCATGAACTTTAGAGGGGGTCAGAAGGGGGGTCATTAGGGGGTCAGTATTTTGTTACTTGCCTCAATTTACCAGCTCCTAGCTTTACTTTAATACACTGCTTCCACGAGGTGGCTATATCTATTCGCCTGTACATACTTAATAACGGTAATAGGACTAAGTGGAGAATAATTCAGGAAGTTTAATCGAGCAAGTAATTTGAAATTTCAAGCACGAAGAAGTCATATTGTCAATAACTTTTTAATCGCAACTATATAAACGATGACCGTGATAAAATGTTTATAGCTTAAGGTTAAGGTAGACCTTCATGGATGAAATTTATGCAATTTATGTCTTATCTCATTGTAATCAATACTACACAAACTAACATTTCCAAAAAACACTCCAAAATGTTAAACAAAATGAAAGTTATTAACAAAAACATATTTTTGATGGCTCTTTCTCAGTAAGCAAAGGCGGGAAAAGCCAATTAGAAACTGTCAACGCCAAGGAATTTGGTTGTGTTTTCCACAGGAAATTAACCGTGGTCTTGAATTTCAAGTTGCATTGTTTGTCATAACATCATCAAATTTTTTCACCCATTGTCGTTGGTTTACTCCCTGGGAAGGACTTTTTGGTGGGAAAGGAAAAACGTAAAAATAGGCATGCATTGCATACATGTGGTAGTGCAGTAACACAGCACTTTATTTCATGACTATCAACTGAGCTGCGTTTTGTGGTGGATCAAAAGGCATGAAAAGTTTGTAAAACTTTGGATGTACCCTCTTTAAGTGAACACATGTAGATAAGGTATGAAAATTCAACTAATTGTCTTGAAATTCAGCCTGGGGACTCCTAAGATGTAAAACTAAAGTAGTGTTTGAGGGATTGTGGTTTTTTTAAATTGACCTCCTGCAATGGCCTTTGATGTAACCCTTATCAGCAAATTTTTGATGCACATATTTGACACAATTTTTTCAAAGCAATTACTCAGAATAATTATCAAAAAAGCCTCACATGGTTTTGACAATAAACCCCTTGTGAATGACATTATCCAGAAGGCTGCTCTTTGCATTAAAATTGGATACCTGATAAATTTGATCAGAGAGATATCTGTCACTCAAGGTTCTTGGGCCTTCCACTTCTTTCAATTGGATAAAGTGAAAAAGAAACTATAGATATTACTCCGAAAGTGCATTTCATACCCTTTCAATAGAGGTATTAATAGTTTATGGCTGTTGCGCCTAACAAAGCACGCTAAAAAAAAACATTTCACAAAGGACACCCGTGAAGGTCTACCGTAACCTTAATCTGCTCAACTTTTCTTTAAGTTTTTTTTTTTAATAGCTTTGGAAAAAGATAAATGATTGAAGTACAACTAGCACACACTTGATGACAGGGGACAATTGTCCAATTACAAGGGGTTCAATTATGAACTGTCCTATCAATGTTGAAATCAGGGCTGTTCATAAAAAATCAGATTCGAGAATTTCGTAATAGTTACGATTAATAAGGGATCCTTATTAATCATAACTATTAATTTAATATTATAATTAATCAGGATGAAAGGAGTAAGGATCTTACTATCTAAAAAAAGGCCAGAGTCATCAGAATCACATCTTTCAAATCAAAGTTGCTTTGATTTCAGTTTACCACAGTAAATTTTAAAGACGGTTGAAGAATGGTGCACTTCACAGTTTCTATGAAACCTACCTACTTTCACCAGGCGTATGTCCAAATTGTCAGTTCCCTTACTGTTCTGCACTGTACATGTGTATGGTCCAAATCCATCTTCTTGTGGCGTCACCTGTAGTATCCCACTTTCTTCTGAGGTAGAAACCTTACCAGAAGAGTTTCTCCAGATGTAACGAGGAGCTGGATTTCCATAAGCAACACATGTCAAGTTTGTTGAAACTCCAGCCCACGCTGGAACATTTTTGCTTGATGCAGTCCTGTTTATTACTGGGGCATCTAGTTCAAAGATAAATAAGCTTTTAATTTCTTTCTTTGAGCAAAAACATGATAACATTGCATTGCCCTTTTTATAAAAACTTGTACACAATACCAATACTTGTCCTCCAAGACTAGAAACAATGACAGCGACAACAAAGAAATCTTGCTTACCATGAATGATTACTATAGCCAAGTGTACGTGTCTGATTAATTTAAATTTTTGGCTGAAACAATTTGATGAAAGTGTCAGCTGATACAATCGATTCTGGTACTTAGCCATAATGTTCTAGAAAGTTAAGAAGTCATCATCAACCACGCTGGTGTTCTTTACATAATTACCATAAACAAATTTGTCACTTACAATACACATTAATGTTAAAATCTGTGCTGGCATCTCTACCAAAACCATTGGTTGCTATACATCTGTATCTTCCGTGATCTGACCGTTGAGCATTTGGTAAGAGGAAGTAAGTTCCATTTGCCACATTTCTGTTTCCTAGTAGTTTGACCCATTTTATTAAAGGTGGAGGAAATCCTTCAGCTTCACACCGTACTCCCAATGGGTTATTTTCATCAACAACCTTATTGCCAGGGCGTAGAGTTATTTCAGGTGAGTCTAAAAGGATAAATTGTTATTGTTATTATTAGTAGTAGTAGCAGTGCTTGAAATAAAAAAATCCAGGTTGTCCCTGTTTCAAAAGCCAGGCAACTAAACCTGTAAATTTGGTTGCCCTGCTAAATGCTTGGTTGCTCATTAGGAAACTGCCTATGGCAGTGAGGAACAAAACAATAGAAACACATTGGAATGAATGTGAAAAATATTTACCTATCATCCACTCTCCTTTGTCTTTGACCTCTAAACCTCTCTTTCAAGCTGAATTTTATTATATCGAAAAAGGCCTATTACAGTGCATGGCCACCCAAGAAACTTTCACATTAACATGTAAATACCTCGTCTCAACAGTTGACCCATGCAATGCAAACTTTGCAGGGAAGCGTGACTGTCAATCAAATTGTAAATATGCTCACCATGTTGAGATGCAATCACATGGTACTGGAGTTTGAGTAGTTCTATTAAAGCGTGCATCTGGGGTTTCTTTGTGGAAGTCTGTGTTTAAGACTTACATGTTTGTGACATTGTCACTTGCCACAGATATTCAAAACACAGGAAAATGCATAGCTGCAACAAATTGATTCTTGCTCACTTCACACTGCTATCGGACATTGACAATAGAAACCAGACAAGTGAGATGGGTGCTGCTTATGTTAATCATTTTCTATTTTTGGCAGGGATGTCTGTTGTTTTTTCTTCTGGTAACCAGGACCACCGCTAATTTCAAGCACTGCTGGTGGTGGCGCTGGTGGTGGTGGTGGTAGTAGTAGTAGTAGTAGTAGTAGTACTGTAGTATTAGTAGTAGTAGTAGTAGTAGTACTGTAGTAGTAGTAGTAGTAGTAGTAGTAGTAATAGTAGTAGTAGTAGTAGTAGTAGTAGTAGTAGTAGTAGTAGTAGTAGTAGTAGTAGTAGTAGTAGTAGTAGTAGTTGATGAGAAATAATAATAATATCCTTCTTCTTCTTTCTCCTCTTATTACCATCATTATTACTATTATTATTACCTACTTTAACGTTATGCTGTCATTGACTAGTTTGTTCATCTGTTAAGCGGCCTTCACACAGCAAACTTAAGTTTGCAAACTTGTGTTGGCAAATTAAACTCAAGTTGGTGTGTGTGAAAGACACAACAACAGTTGGCAAACTATTGGCAAGAATAGAGACAAGTTCTATTTGTCACCAACAGTTTGCCAACGTGTTTGCCGACTGTTTTTGTGCCGTTCACACACACCAACTTGAGTTTGCCAAACTTGAGCTTGCAAACTCAAGTTTGCCGTTTGAAGGCCGCTGTACCTTTTCTCCACGTTTATCAAATTTCTGACCAAAGAACTCTTTACCAGATTTCATCTGGCTGTCTAATTTTGTGCCTCTTAAGACTTTTTATTTGTACAAAGGAAAGAATTACTTACACCGCACATAAACTGTAACTTCACTCACTGGTCCTGTGCCTCTGTCATTCTCTGGACGACAGCTATATATTCCCTTTTGCCCATAGCCCATTGCTGTAATCTCAAGGATTCCAGATCTTTCAGCCGTCCTATCTCTAATCGGCTTGCCATTGATGAAAAATTTGTAGCCTGGTAGAGGGTTTCCAACGGCTTTGCATGTGATGATAATAAATGACCCGTCGTCAACAGTATCTTGGGGTGCATTGGTTGTGATATTGGTCTCTTTTGGTGCATCTATAGACAATGACATCATCACATCATCAGTAGCATATCTTTGTTCAGCCTCAGATTTTAGTGTAGTTTAGAACAGAAAGAGTTTTCCCTCCCAACCATGATAAACCACAGAGGATAGACCAGCACACTGGGAACTCCATGCCCTGCACTTTGCGAATAGTACGGTATGTGGGCTGTTTATGTACCAAACAGTTTTGAACATTGAAGGGTTGTAAGATGGGGCCTATGGTTTACGGTCCTTATCTGAAAGGACTAGAGAGCCGAACTATAAGCAGATGTTGTTACAAAGGCAGCACTTTCTTCTCAGTTTATATTTACATGTAAAGACCCTAAGTGTTGAGCCAGCCGGAGTTTTGACATTGCGCCTCCCTGTGCAGTAGTACACTACTTAACTACCAGTAACTGAGCCAACCAGTTGCCTGTGAGTGAATATTCAATTTAATTTGCAATCTTGAGCATTTATAATAATAATAATTATAATAATCAACTAAAATATAAAGGGTAAGGTAAAGGTACACCTTATTTAACGTCAGAAGTTCCTTTACTCTCTAAAGAGTACTCTCCCAGGAAGCCGATGGTGCGCTCATTTTACCCCCCTCTTTTCCATCGGTGCTCCATTTTAAGGGTATTTAAAGCTACTTAGGCTGAAAGGAAAGAAGTCGAAACAAGGATGTGAGATCCGGGAATAGAACTCGGGACCTTAAGCATGAAGGCCGCACACTAACCGACTGTGCCACCCTTGCTCCTTGGTAACACACAACAGTAATCACTAAAAAAATAGTGGCCTTTTTTTCTGCTATGGTGTTTGTGGCTAGATTTGTAGCAGCTATCTTACCTTTCAATTTAGTTAAATGAAAATTTAACACAGTTACAACCTTACAGGGCAGTGGTAGAGTGGACGCTCGCTAGTGAAAAGTAGTCAGCACTCAAACATGTATGTAAGTGCTCATGTGGCTGGCTCCAGGATCTTCACAACCATATTCCTCTTCTTCTCGAGCAGTTTGCCCCTCAGCATTTATTTTCTTTTTAAGCATTCTCCACCCTTCCCCTTCCTTTATTTTTTCCTTTCATGGATTCTATTATTGTCACGGGTAATCTGGAATGAGGGCTCATAGCTGAATTGCAGGAATTTGGTAGCCATGAAGGTGATATTAAATATTATTCTATAATTATAGGGTTTGGTTGACCACGATTGAACCCCCTGCATAACCAAGGCACACACCTCTCATTTAAACGAAGGCAGTTGGTTAAATGTACAACAACATTTTCTCCAGCAATGGTGGCTGCCATGTCAGCACAAAAGTGGGTGATCTTGATCTGTCCCCAAAGTGGTTTTGCCTTTAGGGTCCAGTCCAAAGTAAACCAGAGAAAAAAAACCTTATCTAGCCCTATAGTATGTAAGATTACTTACATAAAATATTGATCTGAACTTCAGTTGTCTTCTTTCCTCCAATATTCTTTGCGACACACTGGTATAATCCTTCATCTTTGTAACTAACTGATCTAAATGCAATTTTGGCTGTTCTTCGACCACGTTTGATTTCCCTACCATCTTTGCGCCATGTTACCTTGGGTTTCGGCTTCCCATCTGTGGCACAGTTGAGCTCTTGAGGGTTGCCTTCAATCCAGGTTAGCTCAGATGGTAACTGTGTTAAAATCCTTGGAGGATCTGCAGAGTGTGTGAAAACAGGTTTATAGAGGTTTACTATGGTAAAACCAGGGAATGACAGAGATTTACAAGTAATATGGGAGACAGGAATGCTTTCCATTTGACAGAGCTGACCGGCCAGACCTGGCATTTAGGAGGACTAACTCTGCAGCATCTTCAAATTACCACAACACATTTCGAGGATGATATATACTCCTCCAGAAGAATGCAAGGGATTATCATGCAAGTGTTCCTTCAAATTACTGCATTCTCTTTGCACACTGACAGGTCTGACCAACCAGTTCTGACGAAAGGAAAGCGCCCTTAATTAGGAAAGAAAGCTAACATCCAAGACAAAAGTTACTAGCAAGAATGCCATCTGAAATAAATTTGAAATTAAGATTTGCATTAATGCAACTTCTTTGCAAGTTGCCTGCTTGACTCCACAGGAACTGAACTTGATTCAATGACATAAACATTTGTTGAGAAAGAGGGTGGTCCAGTGTCACACTCCTTGACCCCCTTGTAAATAACCAGCTGACCTGACGGCTGTAAACGGGGTTTCACTCTTGGCTTGAATGAACTTAAAACGTTGCTCCACAGGAATTGTTATATATGGCTTACACTTTAATTTGTTTCATTAACATATGAAGTTCGTTACTGAGGAAATCCTGTTATGAACAAATTGACTTCAAAAGGTCAACAACCTTCTTCAACTGGGTCATCCCCCCAGTGTTTAGCTTTCTGGCTTCATATAATCAAGGAACAGAAGCACATGATCTTGAAGCATGTAACTTGCAACTCTTTTCCTTGGAGCAAAGCTGGGGATTTTATGCCCAAATATGGACAAATAAGATCGAAACTGCGCACATAGGAAAATGCACAAGCTGCGTTACATCCAATATTAATAAGGAAACTGTTTTTAGCTAAAAAATAAAAAAAAAACCCAGCTCTGAACCAGAGTTTAACGCCTCTGTCAAGGAAATATTAACCATAAAAAAAACTGATGAATTACTGAGTGGCAAAGGCACAAATGAAAAAAGTTCTTTGTAAAACTTAGAAAAGAGAGGGTGAATTGAATTGCAATTTCTTATGCCACATTCAAATTTCTTTAAACCAGAGTACCATCAAACTATGTCTGATTGTCAACATGATTGCAATGTGAATGGAAACTTTCATTATTTGAGACAGGCTGAATTCAACCCAAAAATAATGTTCATTTTGAAACTGATCTCAATCTCTTGATGCTTTCAAAAAACAAAGAAAACTGCAGAAGGTTAAATTTTTCCTTCTTTGTTGCAGCTCTAGTACACCTTGCTTTGGTCTCGATCACCATGACTTCCTTATGGTTCTGATATTCCCAACTGAATCCTACTGGCACCACAGGATAGAATTGAATAATGACAATAACATTATCATAATACTTTTTAAATTAAACAAGGAACCAAATTTAATTAACAGAATCAAAGTAATTGAGGCCTTATTTCTCATATTGGCCAACAGATTCAATCAATGAAGTACACAGTGGGGGATGACAATTGAAAATAATAAGAAGTTAGTAAATGGAAATAGCATTTCATTTTGCTCAATGATTGTAACTACTATTATTTATTACAACCGTGCAAGCAAGGGGAATTTAGTTTACATGTAAAAGACTGCCATTTAAAGTTCGCTGATGGAAGACAAAGAATACAAACATTCACCAAGTGGTGAAGGGCCGATTGCTCAAAGAAATGATGCCATGTAATAAACAACTTACTAACCTCACTTGCTCGGGACCGTATTGGGGAATATTAATTGTCCCTCAGACGTTTTTGTACAGACCTTGCTGTGCTCAGTCCATACTGCCACAACCTCAGGCCAATATTCCCCAGTACAGCCCTCACGCTCGGTTAGTAAGAGGTTATTCCATTCAGCCAAAAATGTTGAAAAAACTTGGTAAGGAATCAAATGGTATGGAAATTTTACAGAAAAAATAATCATAAATTTGGGTATAAATGGTTAATTCTGGAATATCTGGAAAAATGTATCCCATTGGTTCTTTCCTTGTTGCTGTTTACATTACTGACTCCTGAACTGTCCCCCATTGATGAGTAAAATCTACTAAGCCCCACTCCTAGGAGTCAATGGGTTTTAAATGGTAACTGATCCGAATAACTACTCTAAACAGATCATAAAGTCAGGGAGGGAGGGGTCAGAGTGCACAGTAGTCGTAAATTATTAAACTAAACATTAAGAACTGCTGTGTAAACCTTAGTCTTCAAAAGTTGAATGTGTGTAGGTAAATGTTAACACTTCCTGAAAAGGACAGGTACAAAAGTTGAACCGGATCAACTCGGATCGCTCACCTCAGGTTGAGCAAAAAATGGTTTTGTAAGCCAGTGCTATTTGATGTTTGCCCTGATTTCACCAAGGTTAGCTTAAAGATTAGGGCCAGCGTGATTTCTTGAGGCCTTATCACTTTTTACATCGATCCAAGGTGAGTGATTTGATCCTGTGCAATTTTTGTACCTGCTTCTTCCTGCCTTTTAATTTCCTGAAATATGATTAAAAACAATAATGAGGCATTATAGATTGTCTCATGATGTTGTCAGTTGTTGTTTTGAAAGCAATCAACACCACAAGATCGGCGAGACAACATCCTAAAAAATGATAATACCTTAATATTATTGTACTTCACCATGAAATGATGAAAAACCCAAAACCTCATTTTACAAAAATATGATTTATCTAACCACTGCCACACCCATAACAACACTTCAGTCCAAACCTCATAATTTTACAAAAGTATGATTTATCTACCCATTGCCACACCCATAACAACACTTTTGTTCAGTGGAGAAGACAACCTTTAAATGTGATGTCACTTAAAGCTTGAAGCTTTTGGAGATGTGTACAGTGACCAATTTAAATCAGCACAACGGCATTGCCAGTTTAATTTAGGGCCACTAAAGTGGCAATATTGAGATTATTTATCACTCTAACCGCTAGGCCCCCAGGACTCCCTTCATCCAATAGTGATCAAATTAATTGAATGAAAGAGTTTGTTTGTGAGTTAGATAGATTATTAAGGGAATGTGCACCAATCAAAACTTTAAGGGGCAGTGTCATGCTTAATTTCCTGTTTTTTAAGTCAAAAATGGGTAAAAATCTAAATTAGTACTTTATCTCACATGTACAACATTCCTCACAAAGAGTTATTCATGTTTAATTTTTGGTGTCTTCCTGAAGACACTGTCTCCAAACTTGAAAAAAAATGGCCAGTTTTTCAAGTTTCAATCCATTTCCATCCTCTCCATTAATATTCTTGGTTGCAAACAACAAAGAACAGCTTCAGTGCACTTCAATGGTCATTGGCAACAAAAATTAAACATTATTTTTGTTTTCATTGAAGCAATGATGCCTTTTAGTGGTTTGAAGTTTGACCAAAAAAATGTGACACTGCCCCTTTAAGATTTATATTTTTCATAAATTACAATGCAACGAATTCATCCAAAGCAGAAGGGACATTTATAGCTGGCATTAATAAAACTACTCCTTGCCAACAACTTAACACAAACAAATATTGTGTTTTCAGTTTCCATGCAATCCCAACCTTTTCATTTTTAGTAAGTTATGGGATGAATAAGAGTGGCATCATGCCAAGATCAAAATCAAAACATCCGTGCTGGTTAATTATATGGTCTTATTTTTTTCCTTTCAGTAAAAATTTTAGCAACCAACAAGTATGTTAAGAAGCCAAAATCATTTGGAATTTGGGGATACCTGTGTTATTGGTTGAAGAGATCATAATTTACTGTTAATCTCACAAGGCATTACTTTGACATTAACACCTTTCTTGTCTCAAAATAATCTCCTTTAAGAATTCACCAATAATCCACCTATAAAATACAACAGCTGGGATACCAATGTTTAAATTTTGATGCTTGTACAGGTCACAGTATTTTGGCACTCAAACACTGGTGTGCATTTTCATATAAGCAAAATCTTGGCTCAGCTGGAAATATAATATTCATAATAATTCCTTAGACAATAATACTGCCACAATGGCTTTTCATTTTTCCCTCAGCAGCCTGTGTTTGTGAGTGATCCTTATCCATAATTTATTAAAATTCTTCTCCCCATAGAAAATTTGCATATTTTCACCAAAATTTCTGAAATAATCAAGTTTTTTAGAAATCTTTGCTCAATCTGTAAACAACAATAATAATATTCTTACTATAAAACATGCTTTTAACATTTAACAGTTTTCTAGGCACATTTTGAGTTTGAATGAGTGAAGCTGATATACACTGTTTTTTAACATATTTTTAGACTCTTACATGTACATGTAAGTCCTTGGAAATTATATTTGATTATTGGTAGTCACACTCTGTAATAGCCTGTTTTGGTTTCTGTTGACAAGGCTTAAAAAATTGTCTATTGTTTACAATATACAAGTTCGTTTACAAATGGCTCTCTTACAATTATTGCTGTGAAGGGTACATTTTGGAGATCACTCAAGAAGGGAAATTTTAAAAAATGGGCAAACTCAATATCTTTTGTATATTTCACCTACAAAGTCAAACAAATACACTCTTGGATTATGTTTTCTTGTAAACAATAATTAAAAATAAATTAAACCCACAATATAATGTCACTCATAAATCGTAATAAATTCAAGTTCCAGCTTGAAAGCAAGTAGCCTTACTTGCTTCCTTCCACATCCAAAGTTGAACCAAGACTAAGTCACTGAATACTAACATTGAAGGGGGAATTGAGAAAAAGTGTACTGAGTGTCACAACAATGGTGCTCAAGATTTTAGCATTTCTCACTCATTCGCCCTGTTTCATACAAAAAGGCCATGTAGATATGATTGAACTTGAAAAAACCTGAATTACTTTGAATTCAAGCACTTGCGACAAATTTGTATTGATAATGACTCATCAGATGTGGGCATATCATAAACTCTGGACTGGACTCTGGGCTATCAACCAAAAAATTCAATTCAAAAAAAATTAAAAGGCAACGAGCAACTTCACTTTCAACTTAAGTTAAATAGTTCAATAGATAGAAGGAAAAAGCTGGTTTGGCTAGCTGAAATATAGTACATTATTAAATCAAATCTATGTTGTATTGGCTCTTGTTCAAATATTCAGTTTAATAGATAAGCAACACCATTATCTGTAAGCCGGAGAACAGAAAGGATGACAAGACAATGCATAAGTGTTGGTTGTTTGGTGAATAAAACCACTGCTGTGCCAGAGTTTTGGTTTAGGGTTTAGAGTAAGATAACAAGAAGTTAAACAACTGTACTGTAACAGTAAGTGCTGCCAAAGACAAAAGGCAAATGTTGCAATTACCTTGTTATCAACCAATCTTCAACACTGAAAAGCTCTTTGTAAAAGGTCCTCTTGGCAGTGTAAAGCAAATCATTTGTTTAAGAAAACAGTGCAGTGGGATTCTCAGAGACAAAATAAAATACAATGAACACAAAAGCCAATACAACACATAAGAGTGAAATTAGTCTGCAGAGTTGAATAATAATAATAATAATAATAATAATACATAACTGGCAGTGCTAATCACCCTTTTCTTGCAGTCTTGGGGACTGAATTGCGAAAGGGCGCAGCTCATGATATCCGGCTGAAAGCATTCAAAGGTGCCTCTGGCAGCCGCTGTACAGTCCATGTTTGATATCAGAGCACAGCACCACAGCCAGATGGTAATAAGGTGTGAGGTTGATTTTCACAGAATAGCATGCGTTCCAAACAACCAACACTAATGCATTTTCTTGTCATCCTTTCTGTTCTCCAGCTTACAGATAATGGTGTCACTTAACTATTAAACTGAATATTTTGAGCAAGAGCCGATATAACATAGATTTGATTTAGTAATGTACTATATTTTGGCTGGCCAAACCAGCTTTCTTCTTCTACCTATTGAACTATTTAATTAAGTTGAAAGTGAATTTGCTCGATGCCATTTTTTTCAAATTGAATTTTTTGGTTCACGATCCAGAGTCCAGAGTCCAGCCAGGTCCAGTCTATCCTTTATAATATGCCTCAGAAGTGGGTAGATTTTGTAAAGTAAAAATTATTGACCTTGAAGAACACTTGTAAATTTCTTTCACCGAAAAAGACATCTTTCAAAATCCTGAACCGTGAAAATGTTTTTTTCCAGAAAACTAGTGACATTCAAATGCAAAAAAGACTATTTTTAAGTCTATTACTATTTGTCACTTGTAACATGAAAGCCGTTCTATTTGGCAAAGTGGATTGAATAATATTCACTTTGCCTTTAAATTATAACCACTTAGGGGTCTGTACATGTATTTAACGAACTGTCATAAATTAGGACAGCTGTTTATGAAAAATTAAACAAGGTGAATTCGTGAAAACAGAATAGTCTTGAACGTAAAAGTTAAATATTTGAGGGAGAGACAAAACAAAGCCCTGGCTATTTCCAACGGTTGTATTTTTAATTCCACTTTACAATGGTTAAAGCGGTAGAATTGCCGCGAATTCATTCTTAATGCCCGACCGTCAGATTTTAGTGGCAGGGAGCTTTGTTTTGCTCTGCATGACATGTAAACCTACAGGGATGTTTCTCAGATCCTCTTTCACCTGTGATAGAGAAATCCACGCAAACATTAATCCTTTAGATTATATCTTTTTAAAAGACCCTTACTATGTTTGGAACAGAAAATGATCACAATTTGAATTCTTAACTCCATTGCAAATCAATTTCACGCAGCGTTTCTGCTCCTTTATCGCTTACCCCTTTGCGCGTACGAATATTATTCCTACGTACCTCTACAATTCAATTAGAATCCCATTCATCTGGAGCAATATTCGTCCAAACCGAAATTGGGGCAGTGTTGGATTTTCGAATTGAAAAATATTTGCAAGAACTTAAATTAATCGATAGGCGAATTTTCCACGTGGATACTGAAAAATCAGCAATGTCAATATCATTCGCGTGCGCTGCAAACACTGGTGTTCAGATACCAATTAAAATCAAGATGATCTGAGCGCCGCGGAAAAACACAGACAAATTATCGGGCGCTTTCTTGAAAGCGAGACAGATATGTTTGTTCTTGAGACCGAGAAAGACGCATATCAAATCTTTGCAAACTGCTTCAGCAGCGCCAAAGAAAACTAAATGGAAGGCAACCAAGCGTAAAATGTTTTTCTTGTTCTTCTCAAATTTACTGCGCTTTGAAAGTCTGTGATTAATCCGAGTTTGAAAGTCTACTTTTCTAATCAGTCTTTTTTTTTTCCTCTTGGATGATTTAAAAACCGAATTTTTAAGTTCGAGACTGTTAAAGGATACAAATAAAATAGACGATAAAGGTGGAGCAAAATAAAAACAAACTGCTAACATTGAGCGTGTTAATACCTATGGTTGACAAGCGGAAATGCCTTCTGTCACCAAGAATGCAGATATGGTGACCCATGCAATACTGCGCGTCCCGCCATAGTAACTATGGTCCCACTAAACTGCTATTTTTATTGAAAAAAATGCAGCGAGTGAACTCCATGTAACCAGACAGCGGTTTTGAAGATACTCCGTCATCTCGTTGTTAATACCTTTGCTTTCCACTGGATAACAGATTTGTGCATGATCGGTATCCTACGGTTTTATCTTGATCTGCTCTCGATCAAGTTGTAGATCAGATGCTTGAGAGCTTTCTCGGTTACTCTATTTAAATAAGCTTAAATAGGAAATTCAGCTTGAACGACAAAATGCGTTCATTGCTTTGTACTCTACAAACAACCTTAAGAGAGCAATTAGCCGGACTAACACCGAAAGAGCGCAGTTACACTCTCGCTAAATAATCTTAATTTGTCTTATGAATAGACGCGTAGCATCTTACCAATCACGGTCAAATTTATCTCTTTCCTCAGAGTGACAAAATCTCCATTTATCTGGCAGAGGTAGAAACCCGCGTCTGACAGATCAACCCGTTGGATGAAAAGGGAAGCTTTGCCCAGAATTTTCACTCTGTTTGCATATTTTGCAGGCATTTGCGGCGAAGCTTGTGCTGTCGGTTGTGATGATCTTTTCCGGAATAAAACATCTCCCATTTTCTTTCCTCCATCACCGTCACCCTTTCCCCACAAGATCTGATACGTCTCTCCAGGAGAAACCTCGTAAGTCCACTGCAGAGTGACATTTTGTCGAACATTCACTGTGATCACGTTCCTACTTGCGGTCAGTTTAAATGCTCTAACTGCGACGCCTAGAGATCAAAAAAGAACAATAGAACTGCAAAAATGAAACTCGGATCAGGCGCACAGATTTCCAAAAAAACGATTAAACTGTCTTAACAACCGTCAACAACTTTAACTGACTAGATCACAAACCTATAGAGGCGACAGCGTAAAGCCATGCTACTTTACAAAACAACATCCTGTTGTCAGACAGGGTTTACGATGTGCTTTCAGGTTACTTTAAATTGACACCATAGCTCTTCAAGTGACTGAATGTCATCATATCAGTCGGTACACGTGTAACAGCTGGCTAGTATTTCATGCGACAGATCCGATTTATCACTAATGCACGCGCGAGCTTCGATTCCCCGGCCTCAAGTAATCTACTGGTACAAATATTTGACAGCTGTGTCACGTGTGTGGACGGTAAAGCCGCCGCCAGTCTTTAGTGAATGGTTGAAAATCAGTATGACCGCGAAACATTACCCAATCACGGCGTTTGATGAAAGAGTCGTAGTTTAATTACTGAAATTAATGTTTATTTTAAATGGGCGATGGTTAATAGTCTCATGAAAGTTAATTGGAGAACAAACAAACACGCCATTAACCAGCACAATTTTATCGCAGATTGGTTGCCTCACTCTTTTCACTTCCAGTGGTACGTTAAAAAGACACAAATAGCAACGAATGGTTTTCCTTACTAATAGACTTCAAAAAGAATAACTGATTATGATAATGTTGACTTAAAAGCTTTTGTTTACAAAAACTACAATAGATTCGAAAGAAAAGATAATTTATTGACCAACGGAAGACTAGACAGTTCTAACTATAGCTCAGTAAAAAGGGGAGGTCGCAGAGAAGTTTTTATGACTTCCTCCCAAAATAAATAATTTCTGCTCTAAGCCTCAATAGGGAGATAGAGTTAATAGAAAATATCTTTTCGAACTACGCCACGCAGGGAAAGAAAATTTGTTTGACGAAGTAAGTGCCAACGAGGCGACAATAACGCTGTTTATTTTGGCTCTGGCGGTCGAGAGGTCCATAAATGGATGTCGATCCAGATATGAGTTTGATATGCCTCATCATCAGCCCTAAATGAGCCAATCGTAAACGATAAGTCCTTCTGCAGGTCAATATGGAATGTTGCCCGAAACTTAAGCACCGCTATTATCCACCTACGGTATGTTTGTGCAGGTTCAGTATGAAAACATAGATAACATGATAGGTGTTTTTTATCTCTGGTTTTGTTGCTCAAACCGTTTAAATATATTATTGAATTCAGAGCGGTGTGCACGAACTTTAAAATTTATTTTTTAAATATTTAGATGTCTCAAAGAAACATGATTCAATCGAATTTAAGGCGCCCACATCTTGCCTTGCGAAACGCAAAGGGAATTACGTTCTTCTGTAAGTCACGGGAGGTCTCTGACACAAATGTTGGGACAAATTAAAATTTATTTTCTTGATCACCTGATTGTTTGCGCTATACCCTTCATGAATTTGATGGAGTCGATGTGTTATCCATAGTCATTGCGGCTATGTAAACACCTGGCCCAGGTGTTCAAAAGGTGGATAACGCAATCCACCGGGTAAATCACTATCCACTGGATAGCACAATTGGTTTCACTATGACTTATCCACTGGATAGTGATTTATCCGGCGGATAGCGCTATCCATCGTGCGAACTACTGGGGCCAGGCCGGGTTGCTCGAAGCAGAATTAGCGTTAACTAGCATTAAAAACCATGGAAACCTATAGGAAACCTATAGGTTGGCGATAACCAGGCTTCGTGCAACCGGCCCCAGGTCTCGTGGAAGAATTGAAGGCCTCTCCGGATTACGATCCTCAATTACTTAGCTTGGTCACATGGGGCCTTTACTAGAGTAGACCACTTCTTACTATACGGGACCAGTAGGCTCTCCGTCTTCATTGGACAGCCACTCTCTTTCCAGCGCATTTTGTGTCTCTCAAGTCGTCTCTTCCTGGTGGTTTCGGAGACTAGTAGTGGGGATGGTGACTTGTGAACTGGAGTGACCAAGTGAGGTCAAACGCGTTCTCCTCTAGTCTCCTTCGCAGCCGCTCGGGCCGGAGTCACGCAACGCTCCCCTTCCCCAGCGTTGCGTGACTCCGGCCCGAGCGGCTGCGAAGGAGACTAGTTCTCCTCATGAGAGTTTCTCGAAGTGGTTGCCCAGAACGCCATATACACCTTATTCCAAAATGGCCGCCATTTAAATATTCTTTTGTTTTTATTCAAATTAGCCCTTGATGCCTCGTTCTTAAGCTTAAAATTCAAAAGAATATTTTGTCTTGAACGAGGCATCAAGGTCTAATTTGAATAAAAACAAAAGAATATTTAAATGGCGGCCATTTTGGGATAAGGTATTTTGCACCTCTTTTTCTCTTTTTGTGCTTGGAACCGAGTTTTACACACAAAAATACTTAAATCTAAAATTTTAATTTTCAAATTAAAACCATAGCAATTACCTTGAGAACAAGTCTTTCCAAGATTCTCCTCTTGTTTACGTGACAATGATATAACCCTAAACTGATGCAAAATTATGAAACCCAGCTGAAGAATGTTTACGTCCTGTTGACTCCCGAATTTCACAGATCGGAAACTTTATATTATCTCCTATTACTGATCTGCACACTCATAATTCCATCGCCAAACCCTAACATAAACCTCCTACCAAAACACTATTTGAAAAGTAAATTTGACAAAATGGAGGCAAAACTGGGGAGTAAAGAGAAAAAAGAATAGCCCTTGAACTGAGTGCTGTGCATGTTTTGATGTTTTGCGATAAGAAGAATGCAGACAGGGACGGGATCCCAATGCATACATTCCCAACGGAAGAAAAAAGTAGTCGACATTGGATTTCGGTTGTGCGTCTAAAAAACACAGTCGGACTTATAGAAACCACTGAGGTACGGATCATATTTGCAGAGATCATATCACTCCTGAAAATTATCACGCATACCATAGTTAGTATGCGCATACGGAATGAAAGCGGCTGGTTGTGCCGGCTTCAAAGATGTTGAGGAACGGTAGACTGTTTCTTCTCCACAGCAGCTGAAACCTGCCAGTAAAAAGAAGTGTAAACTCTCCGCGTATACTGGCGAAGGGAGCGAGATGGCGGCCGACGAGGTGAGGTATACCTGACCGCTCCAAAACGACAAAGCAGAACCTTGGCAAAATTAACAGCAAACGGGGTACGATTATTGGAATTCCACTTTTGCTTGAATGCGTGACAAAGCAATTCTTTTGTTGATATTTCCTGGTTTTAAGTTTACGCCTTTTAACTACAAGAGTTCCACTTGATGTTTATGCAGCAGTTTTACAGCTTTTAGCGCAATTTTAGGGTGCATGCGCAATGGCACAAGGACAGCGGGGATCAATTGCCATCCACAAGTCTGGACACCGTGGGAGACATTCTATAAGGTCATCTGCCTGAATGTAGATGATAATGTAAATTGGCCACCGTACAGAGATTCTAAAAGCTGACGTTTCGAGCGTTAGCCCTTCGTCAGAGCGAATCAAAGCTATTCGCTCTGACGAACGGCTAACGCTCGAATCGTCAGCTTTTAGAATCTCTGTACGGTGGCCAATTTACATTATCAACTCCGTTGATAAAACCAAATTTTTGTATACTACTTCCCCACCGACGCAGCACCACAGTTTCTTTAGAAACTACCCCCTCATTGCCTGAATGTAGAGTTTGAGTCAGCCGACTGCAACTGACAAAATCAAAAGTGAACAGAGGAACTAAACCAAGTTACATGCGTTCCACCTATCCCAGGAAAGGTAACTGACTACACTTTGAGTTTAAATTAAATTAAATTGAGCCACTTTTCTCGGTGTATTATGTATAAATTTATCGTCCACAGGAACTCAAGTTAACCTCAAATGCATGTTGACTTCTAGGAACAGTGCAATCTTGTAGATCTTCCTCCACTGAAGTTACTTCAATATGCACCTAAGAATTTTGAGGAAGAACATCTGAGGAAATCCCCTGACCCGCTGGTAGCTGATGAATCGTTTGAAGACGCCGATGTTGATGATCAAGACTAGAAGCCTTATCAAGTTTCGGACGATGGGGAAGACGAAAGTGTCAGAGGCTAAATTGGTGAGGTAAGAGGAGACGATTTTCACTGAACTCCCTGTGCGTGTTCACTGTCATTTCCTCCTTCTGAGGAAAACTCATAACAAGTGCATTTACTTATTTCTAGACCTTCGGTAAAAGACCAAATGTGCAAAAACCATCAAGAAGAAATTTCATCGTCGCGGAGACCTGCCTGATGAGCTCATTTGGGATGTGACGGTCCAATTTGTGCCAGCCCTGCGGACGCTGACATTGTAGAAGTCTGAAAATTCGTCCGTTTAAATCCTTTGAAAGACTTAGAACGTGGAGAAACTTGTCAAAACACAGTGAACCGCAAAAAAGGTAACTCTAAAACCACAAAGCGGTTTAAACATAACAGAAAGGAAAAAAAAAGGAAAATCCGAAACAAAAAACAATTGCGCTATGGCGCCCAGAGTGATGCAGCCCGCATAGTTTGTAGGTATTGGGCAACACGGGCCCCTCCCCGGCATTAAAAAACCCTTTCACTTTCATAGTTTTAAATGGGTTTGCTTCATTTCCACAGCGAAGTAATTTCTAGCCTGCGAGAAGGCTCTCTCAGAACCACAAGCTGTTAGTTACTCCAAAACCCCCTTATCATGTGACGCATACCGAACTGGTTTATATTCCTGCGATTATTCAAAGGATCGGATAAGGAAAATGAATGTTTAGTCGTAATAAGTCTTGGAATTAAAAGCGCACATCAAAGATTAAGACAGACCATCACTATTTTCTTGAGGAAATCGTCCGATCTGTTTCCGTTTTATTAATCGGTGACGCTTAAAGCACACTACAACCGAAATAGTTAACAGACAGATAATAAGTAATAGTAAAGATGTCCTTAAATTAATTTAAGTTTCTTAGATGAGCTCTTTCACTTCGCATTTACCTTAGCGCCAAAGAATGCATTTTTTTTTTATCTCAGCATTTCGTTTTTCTTTGTACTCTCTTATAACACGATTTCCTTTTCCACATATTTGTTTTTGTCTTTATTCGAACTATGACAATACCATAGCTGAATGCATGAGCAGCGTGGAACAAACAGAGCACTAAGCCGGAACCGCCCGTGACTGCGGAACTCTCTTTAGTCCAATTCAGTTTAATCGAATCTTTTAAGTATTAAAGGTCGGGTCTTGCCAGATCACGGGGAATTAATTATCGAGGATAATCAAACCAGAACTGGAAAGATAACTTTGTCGGTAAGGGCTAATTTTAAATCATCCGTTTCAAAAACATAGCCGTCGGTTGATTATCACGCGAGCTTTTAGAGCGATATGCCATGTAGGACTCTGACACACGCAATCTCTTTTTTTAGCTAATTTATTATTATAACAGCAGTCACCCGCCTTGGACTCGCTGTTTTTCCGGCAATTCCCGTAATCGAGTCTTTGCTTGATAATTAAAATCCACTGCGCCGTCGGCCACAGTTGTTCGAAGGCTAAACACCCATTCTCAGCTAACTGGGACCATTCGCAGTTTGTAAAGTCAAAAAATGAAGTGTTACCGAGTTCCATTTTACTAACATTTCTGAACATGATAACTTTTAAACTTCCTTTTTCTGAATTTGCGCAATTAACGACCAAGTAGTTTGCAAGTTAAACGAAAAAATGTTCAACCCTTCTTGTGAAAAAAAAACCCCGTGATTTTTAGGGCCTCGATAGGAAAAACTTAACTTTAGTAATGGATAAGTGTCATTGCAAGTAAACTTTTGTCGTTTTTAATAAACATGTATATGGGGAAAAATTAATTTGCTTTGTTATTTGTACTAACTTGTAACTTGTCAGAAATAACTTTTTAACAATTTTACAAGTTTAATCATATTTTTATCGATATGAAAATTCCATTTTTTATGTTTTCTGTTACGTTTTAACTTCGGGAATGTAAAAGTCCGCATTCATCTAACTATAAATGCTACAAACGAAACTATTTAACTACAAACTTTTTAATTGGTATGTTACGCCGAAAGATAAGCGGAAACGGCCTGAAACATGGTAACGTAATTTACAAATGACAGTAACGTAATTTACACTGTCTCGCTATTACTCTATAACACACTATTACACTATAGCACTGATAACAATCTATTCCTGATAACGGTATAAAATCACAGGTTTACCTAAACTCATGCTCTGTAAGCTTTCATTCTCGTGAAAGAAAATGTGAACTACACACTTTCGATTAACTACTACTGATAAACTTGAACAACACAATTAAATTGAAAAATTGACTATGACCTTGGACGGAGTATTAATAACAAGGCGTTCGAGTTTCTGCAGTTCTTTGCAATGTAAACTTAATTTCGATATGTGATTTATGTTCTTTTTTTTAGTTGGTAACGTAATTTACATCCACTCATAAAGCAATAGAAATGGAATATGAAAAGTAGTTATCAATCAAACTACGCCACTTTTCAGTTCCTTCTGACAAAAGTAGCACAACCAGTGTTTGCAGTAAAGTTTTCAGTTCATTGTTTTATTTTTAAAGCTCAAAACGCACATGCCGTTGCTCGATCAGTTCAACGGTTACATCTGTAACCTTAAAGGTGCGCCCAGTTCTGCCAAGGGGGATCGGAGGCTCGATTACGCAGAGAATGCTGTGTCTTTCAAGCCACAAGACATCCTTTCGAGCAGGCCACTTGAAACTGTTTCCTTTTCCTCTTGTCATGAAGGAGACCTACAACTCATCGTCATCTTCGTCAATTTGTACGCGGCTAGTTTATCTTTGTGGCCAACGTATCAATTTCCTTCATAGTCAGCAGCTACCCAGTCATTGACACGTACGGCAAGTTGGCTGCCAAGGGGACCACTAACTTCATTTAAGATGGTGACTGCTTTCCACCCACAAGTTGAGTCTGCTTGGAATCCTTCGTCATGAAGGCAGTTACTGCAGTAACAAGAGGTCTCTCTTACCCGTACTTTTTCTGCTGAATTGCCAACCACGGAATGAAGTTTCATCGTTTTTGGAACCCCCTTGACTTCTTTGTATTTTCTTTCAAGGTATGCTACTGCTTTACCATGCTCTTCTTTACTGTAAAATCTGTACGCGACTGAGGAGCTAGTTTTACTCGTTGAGGCCCGCTCGAAAAAGTCATTGACATCTTGGATCTTGACTTTACCTGTCTTTACTGCCTCGTCTGCCATCCTCTTTGCGGTTCCTCCCACTCCATCGCATGACCCTTTTCCGTGACCGGCTTCGACTGAAATAGTTCCACACAGCCGGAAACCCAAACTCACTCTTGTGATTAGCTGTCACGGCAAAGATAGTCTTGTTTCGGTACTGTGAGGTGGGGCTGTCTGTCCAGTAGTAGATGCAAGTCAGCGGTGTGACCAAACCCTTTAACTAAGATAGGAACTTCTTAAGTATTAGGTATATCGATGATGAGTTGTGGGATAGCTCATCAGATACGAATACAAAGCTCTTGTGCTTTAAGTGGCCATCAGCATCTTTGAAGTAAACCACGACAGGATGAAGACTTACCATAACCCTATTCCAATACGTACTCTGGACTTCATCACAGGACTGGCAAAGGTAGTTCTCGGCAAAGTCCATTTGAGCTATTACCTCACCCTTCGGAAGGTTTTCTTTTAGACGTTTTAGCTGGAGAGCCACTCGATTTGCGTGTCCTCGGAACTTGCTCACTACATTTTCTACAACGTTGATAAATTTCGCCTTGGAAACGTCGTATTTGACGACTTTCATGCGCTTTTTCCCATCTTGATCTTCTACCTGTTTCCACCGCTCATACTCTACTGATGGGCATGCTAGGATCTCTTTTATTTGCTCATCATTATTTTCAGCAATAAACTTGTCAGGGATGACCGTGGTGGTGGCTTCTTTGCCTTTCAGAGCACGTAGTAAGAGGGCCAGGTTTTGGTGATGCTGACAAAGACAGGTATTACGGGAAGTGAAAGATGCCAGAATTATGTGCTTTGGCCTCAGTCGGCAAAATGTTGCAAGGGACATCCTTTGGTCTGGGTTTTCTGCTTTGAACTTGTCAAAAAAGTTGTACAAGTAATCGCACAGGATGTGCTTCTGCACCTTAACGCCTGTTTCATTTCTCTTTGCATCGTTCTTTCCTGGCATCATTCGGCTATTATCATCCCTTTCCAGGAAAGCTTTAACCATCTCTTGCTTGGCTTGATGGATCTGAAGGAGGCGCGTTCTCTTCTCCATAACACAGGACTTACTTTGGGACTGCATTAGACTATTCCTCGCCAGTCGGGTCTCCTTGTTCATCCTTCTAAGAAGCCTGCACTTCTTCACGATTTTTCCAGAGACGATATTTCGAATAACCTGCTGGCTTCGGTTAGTCTTATTTAATCGGGCTGATTCGCGAATCTCGTCCACCAGGACGTTGCTGAACAGAAGCCTCTTTATTTCCGGTAAATTACGTTACGGTAACGTAATTTACATTGTCTTCAATATTATTTCTAGCGATTATATAATGACAGTAATATTAAAACTGATACATGAATTCTTGAGTTCCTAGAAGGCAAATATATTTTGAACACCTGTTACCAACTTGCTGTATTCCGTAGGTAAATTATGGGAATAAATTTCAGTAACGTAATTTACGTGCAAATTGCCCAAAAGCCTTTCGTTTGTTTATGTTTTCATGGTGTTTAGATAGTCCCCTGTTATGTTTGCTGTGATTAAAACAGAAAGAGAATAGGGATAAAAAATGGTAATACACATATCAGAATACAAAATTTGTCAGTCAATCACTTGCCCTGCAAACATGGTAACGTAATTTACCCAAAATCATTGGACAGCATCTCTTGACAATATTCACGGAAGGCAAAAAGGGTGTCAAGCTTACAGCTCTTATATTTATAATCGTCTGTGTAATATGTACAAAATGGGCACATCTTCAATGGAAAGTCTGAAGCGTTTACTGGCTTAAAGGTCATTTGAAAGTACATTTTCTTCCGTGTGACAGGCTATTTTCAGCAACATGGGATAACATAAATTCTCACCAGAGAGTAACCTGAAAAGCTAATTCAATGAAATTTCTCTGGGTATTTCCTTTGGTGTTTAAGATCAAAATAAAACACATTTCAGTGATATAGAATGTCAGATACGAAAACTGAAAAAAGCCCAAAGCGTGTGACATCAATGGTCCCTGTTAGCTGAGAATGGGTGTAAACAGCCCCATCCACCAGATAAATCACTGCCAAAAGGATTAACGCGGTTGCTTTTGACGCTAACAGCAGAAACACTGCAATTCAACAGACAACTACAGATATGGACAGCCGTTCCTCCCTTGTTACGACCCTCGACCGTCTTACGTGGCATAAAGTTTATAAAAGCTATATTTCGATGAAGATTTCTTTCCTTCCTAACTGACAAGTGTGGGCTAAACCGCTTCAGTGATTGTGAGGGATACGTTGGATACCGGAGAGATGCGTTCACAACTAGAGTTGCTTTAAATTGTGTTAGCAGAAAAACCTTCTCGCAAGTTTTAAACATTTCGATAGTGATGGCGATAATGGCTATAAATAAGTTAAATTTTCATGGTTTAAAGACGAATGTTGTGTTTTTATAGAGTCATTTTGCGAACAAAAATCGACAGTGTGCCTAAACTGGAATGGACTCCGAAGACGACGATGAATTTTACCCTTGGGTCTATATTTAATGCTTCACTTGATTTTAAAGAAGGTTGTTTTATTTGCAGGTTTATTTGTAATAATATTTTGTTTACTTTGGTTTTCCGTCAGGTACGTCATGGCAATCTCTTTTTTCCTCCATAATAAGTTTCTTTTAAATTGGGTAGTCCTTTGCCTGTTTGTTTATTGTTTTGAGGAGCAGGGCAGGCGCTGTGGTGAGAGCACTCGCCTCAGCTTCGGCATCATATATCACAATTCTCTCCATTCAGCTGTCCATTACTCTGAGAGGTCTTTCTCCGGATACCCCGATTATCCTTCTCCTCAAAAACCAATGTTCTTCTACGCCATTTTGTCAAAGAATTGTGGCGTAACACGAATAAACAACTGACGAAGAGCAGTACAGGCTCAGAAAAAGTGTTCCAAATCGGTGCCGAAAACAATGCGGGCGTTTACATGTTGAAAAGGCAACAAAACACGATGTGGGTACAGAGCCGGTTTTTATCCGTCTCGTTCCGAAAAAGGTCCATAGGCGGCTATGGATCTGTTTTGGAACAGAACGGGTAAAATTGGAACGGGTCAAGTGCCATTTATGTAAAATGTTATCCGAGCCGTTCGTCTTTTGATCGTCTTGTGCACGTGCATATGTATGCATAACTTATGAAAAAACAAAAGGAAAATCTCCTTGGGAACATCACGTGGTTTGAAATGAAGAGTCAATTCTGTAATTTGGAAATCCGAAATAAACAAGATTAGCATAAATACACAGGTGATTATACAAAATCACGCGCTCTCATTGGCTCGCTATCTCGGATTATCAGCCGATAATCACCTAGACGGACAAAATGGCCGCCAGTAGTCGTTTTGCCACAGTAAGTGAAGATGATTTCGCGTTGAAATGTGTTTTTTTTCTCTTTTTTTGAAATAAAAACCTGTGTATTTATACTAAAACAATTATTCGCCTCAGGCTCAGTGATTATCGGTGAATATTCACCGAGACGAAGTCGAGGTGAATATTCACCGATAATCACTGAGCCTGAGGCGAATAATTGTTAAATAATAATAATAATAATAATAATAATAATAACTTATATAGCCGAGCACGAGTACCTTAATTAATTCTTTATTACTACGTGACCTTAAACCAGCGTTAAACGAAAACGTTGGCAGTGAAAAACTGTGGCTTTAGTAAACGGTCAGTTTTCATTGCTATCTATTTATCTTACTATTTTTATCTTATTCTCTCTAGTTACTAGTCTTCTTAATTTTATATATATCATCTTTGAATTTTTTCAACCGTCACTTCTGAAGATGTATGTTGTAGCATACGAAACGTCAAGTGAAAAGTAAAATGCGCTTTATCATTATGTTTGTAGCCGCTGTTTGTTTTATGTTTTTGATTACGAGTACCTTACTTATTGGGGACACAACAAATCGTCGGCTGAAATCAAATCAAATGTTGTTTTTTGAGGAGAGAAGAAAACCGGAGTACAAGGGGAAAAACCTGGCGGAGAAGAGTAGAGAACCAACAAACTCAACGCACATATAGTGTCGAATCCGGGAATCGAACCCGGGCCACTTTGGTGAAAGGCATTATTATTATAAGAACTGACGACATTCTCTATTTTCGAATTCCCCATAATACACTTTGTTTGCCCCCCAAAGTGTATTATGGGGAATTCGAAAATAGAGAATTGAGTATCGAGAGTAATTAGCGAATTGCTTTCGTTTTGCATTACTTCACTCCGTGATTGGTTCAAAGTTCTCGCGCCACTTTTTCAACCAATCAGAAGTGAAACCAAAACCAATCGTGGGTTGCGCGTGAACATTTTCCCGCGCTTTATGTCGGCTACGTGTAATTACTTCGAGTTTTGATTGGTTTATTGATTGTCTCCGTCCCTTTTGATTGGCTAAAGTAATTACTTTGGTTTTGGTTTTACAACACTCGATTGAAACTCGCTCTATGTTGAAAACTGGAAACTAGTGTTACACGAGCTTTAGTTTTGATTGACACGTGACAGGAATTAGATCTTATCGAGTTTTTGGCGGTATTATATTTTGTGTATTGGCGGAATTATATCTCGGAAATCTTAGGAAATCGTCTCTACCAGGAATTGTATTCTAAAAGGAAGTCATCTATCATTAAAGAGTTTGGATCATTAAAACATTTGGTGCCGAGACCCGGGAGTGAAGGATTGAAAGAGTGAAAAAATGAATTAACCTCGTGTAAACATGTCGTCGGAACCCAAGAAACGACTGAAGAAGAAATCCATGGTCCGCGAAAGTAATCGCGCATTTGTTAGGAAAACAATCCTCGCGGCACAGGAACAAATTGATAAACGGGGAGATCCTACCGTTTTGAAGAAGCTCAAATCCTTGCGATGTACCCTGCTGGATAAATTGTCGGAGCTCAAAATATTGGACAGTGAAATTATCGATTTGGTAGACGAAACGAAAATAGAAGAAGACGTGAGCAATAGCTGTGACTTCGCCAGCGCTATTCAAGCCTGCATAGTCGACCTAGAAACGGCAATAGAAGCTGAGGAAAATACTGGAAAGGGTCAGGATATACAAGGAACGACATTGAACTCGCAAAACTCTAACTCGAGTATTCAGGCGGGAACACAATCAAAAGCGTCAATAATTCCGACCCACGCAAAGTTGCCCAAACTGGAATTGAGAAAATTTTCAGGCGACCCAATCAACTGGCATCCCTTCTGGGAATCGTTTGAATCAGCCATTCACAAAAACACCACCTTAAGCGACGTGGAAAGATTCCAGTATCTCAAGTCGCTCCTTGAAGGTTCTGCAGCCCAGACAATTTCTGGTTTAGCATTGACAAGCTCGAATTACGACCACGCGGTCCAACTTCTAGACAAGCGCTTCGGAAATAAACAAGTCATTATTTCGAAACACATCGAATTGCTCATGCAGCTTTCAAAAGTAAGCGACGGGAGCGACTTAAAGCAATTGCGTCAGCTTTTGGATCGAACGGAGGCGGCAGTTAGAAGTCTAAAAGGAATCGGTATTTCGACTGAGACATACGGAACATTTTTGACACCTGTAATTATGGGAAAGATCCCACAAGAGTTACGCCTCATCCTGAGTCGCGGCACATCAGAAGATTGGGACCTTGATACAATCATCAAGTCTTTCACAGAAGAATTACAAATTCGAGAAAGATGTGCTTTGGGAACGGTAACTGAGCAAACAAAGCTAAAAGAAAAACGAGATTTTGGTTTTGGAATTCGCACAGGTCAAAACATAAGACCCCCCACATCGTCAACCCTGGTTGCAAACAACGAGAGACTGCCGCTATCTAAGGATAAATGGTGCACTTTCTGCAATGGACCTCATCCAACTGTCAAATGTTCTGTTGTTACCGATCCAGAATCTAGAAAGAAAATTCTACGTCAAAAGGGAAAATGTTTTGGTTGTCTGAGGAGCGGTCATGTGAGTCGAGATTGTCAAGCAAGGTGTCATCGTTGTAGTGGGAAACATCACGTGGCTTTGTGCAGCGTTCAACACTATCCAGATTATTCAATCACGACCAGAAGGGCTAGAGACAGCAATCAAGAACAAACTGTGAGTACAAACTTGTATTTTACTCAAGACGTTAATAACAAGTGCATCTTGTTACAAACGGCCAGAGCTAACGTCAGAAGTCCTCATGGAGGAAATTCTCGCAATGTGAGAATCCTTTTTGATTCATGTTCCCAAAAGTCCTATATAAGCTCACGGTTAAGGAGCAAATTGAGCTTACGACCAATTGGAAGCGATACAGTTCTAATACAAACTTTTGGAAACAATGAACCCTCATTGAAACAATGTAACATCGTTCAGTTTGCATTGGAATGTCAAGACAATTTGACAGTGTTCATTAATGCTTATGAAGTGGAGTTGATCTGTGGCCCCATCACAAACCAGACCATTGAAATTGCACAACAGTGTTACCCACATCTACAAAGCTTACCTCTGGCTGATCACTCACGAGGTGATGAGGATCTGGAAATTGATGTCATGATTGGAGCAGATCATTACTGGTCTGTGGTTCAGAATCACGTGGTAAGGGGGGAGCTACATGGACCAGTGGCAATTCGTACAAGATTAGGATATGTATTGAGTGGTCCTGTGAATGCGGCAAGTGCGAATACACAGTTATCAACTGTTAACGTGTCCCATGTTATGAAAACTGAATGTCAAGTCATTGAAGAGAACTTAGTTTCAGATGATTTCTTACTGAAAGAGGAGCTAAGTAAGTTTTGGGACTATGACACCCTTGGAGTAAAGGATAGAGAGGGAGATTTTCTTGAAGACTATCTTACCAAAGTGAAGTTCAATGGAATCCGTTATGAAGTGTCTCTTCCCTTCAAGACCGAACACCCGACTATTCCAGACAATTACTTGTTGGCACAGAGTCGCCTTGTTTCTTCATTGCAAAGATTAAGGTCCAAGCCAGAATTGCTCCAACAATATGACAGTGTCATCAAGGAACAATTAAATGCTGGTGTTGTTGAATTGATTGATAAGAGTCATGATTTAGATACCCTTCCTGGAACTGTACATTACATTCCTCATAAAGAAGTATTGAAAGAAGACAGAATCACTACTAAACTACGTGTGGTTTATGACGCCAGTGCTAAATCCCGCAATGAACCAAGTTTGAATGACTGTCTCCTACCAGGTCCAGCCTTAACTCCATTGATCTTTGATGTCTTGTTGAGATTTCGCCTCCATAAAGTGGTTTTGATTGGTGATTTAGAAAAAGCATTCTTGAACATTGAAGTCAATCCAGCAGAGAGAAACTTGTTAAGGTTTCTATGGGTAGATGACATCAACTCCCCGAATCCAGAAGTGATCACACTGAGATTCACTCGTCTTGTTTTTGGTCTAGTTTGCTCTCCATTTATTTTGAATGTAACATTGAGGAACCACTTAACAAGGTATGAGAACATTGATCCTGAATTTGTGGCTGCTGTTGTGAGAGCTTTGTATGTTGATGATTTTGCATCTGGAGAGAACTCGGTAACGAAGTGTTTTGAACTTTACCACAAGTTGAAGTTGCGGTTCAGAGAAGGAGGTTTTAATATGAGAAAGTGGGCATCGAACAGTGAAGAGTTAACTGAAATGATCAAAAGAGCAGAAGAATCTTTGTCTTGGGAACCGGAGCTGTCTTGTAAGGCTACTCCTACATTGACCGAGCCGAACATTGAGGAAGAAGATTGGACAGTGTCAAATTCAAACAACAATGTGAGCGAAGAAACCGTTGTCAAAGTAATGGGAGTTCAATGGGATCGGATGGAAGATAATTTCGAGTTTGATCTTGCTACCTTTTCTAGACAAGCCTTAGAGGGAACTTTCACTAAACGGACATTATTGAGCAGTACTGCTCGATTCTATGATCCATTAGGCTTGCTGTCACCAGTTATCTTACCCTTAAAGTGCATGTTCCAAGAAATTTGTCATTTAAAACTTGGTTGGGATGAAGCTTTGCCGGAAGGTCTCGCGTCGCGCTGGAAGGAGTTACTACAAGACATGTGGGAAGTCTCAAGCATTGTAGTACCTCGTTGCATCCTGGGTGATGTTCAAGTCGAAGAGGTCACGTCTATTCAACTGCATGGGTTCGCAGATGCTAGCAAGTCTGCGTATGGAGCAAATGTCTACATCAGGTTGACAACCTCTGGAACCAGTTCTGTTTGCCTTCTAGCGTCCAAAACAAGAGTTGCTCCCTTGATCGGTGAATCAATCCCTCGACTGGAGTTAATGGCCGCCTTGACACTTGCGAATTTGATGACAGCCGTGCATGAGGCATTGACCTGCACTATGAAGATAGACGCTGTTTTCAATTGGACTGACTCTCAGATCGTGTGGTGGTGGATCAATAGAGAGTTTAAACAATTCAAGTTGTTTGTTCAGAATCGAGTTCAGAAGATTCGAAGTCTGTGGAGTAAGGATCACTGGAGGTATTGCCCGTCTGAGTCTAATCCTGCCGACATAGCGTCGCGAGGGTCAAAGAGTTCTGTTCTCGCTCACAGTGATCTATGGTGGAAGGGAGCTCCATTTCTGAAAGAAGGAGAAGTTCAGTGGCCAAACCTACCTGATAATCCAATCGGTGAGAGTACATTCCCAGAAGAAGTAACAAAGGAATTGAGAAGGAAACCTGAAATTTCAAATGTTATGACAGTATCCGTGCAGTGCTCTCAGAACATTTCAGAAGTCATCTGTCCAGAAAGATTTAGTAGTCTCAGTAAACTTGTCAGAGTAACCGCTCTTGTGCTGAAATTCATCCAGAAGCTCAAGAGGAAGATAGAAATAACTGACATCAGTATGGAGGATCAGAATATTGCTACGAATCTGTGGTACAAAGACGTTCAAGCCAAACTTGAAGAAAAGGAGAAATCAAGTTCGACTTGGGAACAGTTAGGAGTCTTTAAGGATGCCAACGGACTTCTGCGATGCAAGGGACGAATCCAGAAGTCTTCACTTCCATACTCAACAAAACATCCCATTCTGTTATCTAGAAAGCAGCATTTCACTAAGCTCGTGATTATGCAGTCCCACGAAAACGTGAATCACAATGGAGTTGGAGAAACTCTTACTGAAATCCGATCACAATTCTGGATAATCAAAGGAAGGCAAGCTGTTAAGGATGTACTTTCCAAGTGTGTTACGTGCAAGAAATTACAAGGAAGAGCCTACAGCTCTCCACCTACTCCACCACTACCTGCATTCCGAGTTTCAGAGGAAATGGCTTTCTCTAAAGTAGGTGTGGACTTTGCTGGACCCTTGTACGTGAAGAATATATACTTATCCAAGGGAGAAATGCACAAGTGTTACATTGCTCTGTTTACATGTGCTAGTACAAGAGCTTTGCACCTTGAACTTACGCCAGACCTCTCCGCCAATTCGTTCTTAAGAGTTCTGAAGCGATTCTTCGGTAGAAGAGGACTACCGACCCTGTTCATTTCAGACAACGGGAAAACTTTCCGAGATGCAAAGGTTAAGAAGTTTGCTCTTGATCGGAACATTGACTGGAAATTCAATGTACCCACAGCCAGCTGGTGGGGCGGATTCTTCGAAATCTGTGTGAAACTTGTGAAAAGGTGTCTCAAGAAAGTGCTCGGAAATGCGAAGTTGAGTTATGAAGAGTTAGAGTCAGTGTTGATCGAAACTGAAGGCGTTTTGAATTCTAGGCCATTGACCTATGTCTACGATGAGCTAACAGAAACTCCACTCTCGCCTTCTCATCTTGTAATTGGTCGTCGACTTCTAGATCAATCTCCTGCCATCACAGTACCTGTAAACACTTTGCCTAGACGAGAGAGATATTTAGACGGTCTTCTCACCCATTTCAGAAATCGATGGAAGAAAGAATATCTTACAGGTATCCGCGAGTACCAGAAACTCAAGGGAGGTGAACCGAGAAGAACAATTCAAGTAGGCGACGTTGTGCACATCTATGCTGACAAGACACCCAGACAACAGTGGAGAATGGGGAAAGTAGAGAAACTGTTACAGGGACAAGACAACGTTGTGCGCGCAGCAGAAGTGGTAACAGTAGATAATTCTCT
Organism: Montipora capitata; assembly: GCA_949126865.1. Lineage (NCBI taxonomy): Eukaryota > Metazoa > Cnidaria > Anthozoa > Scleractinia > Acroporidae > Montipora > Montipora capitata. Next base: position 33,078,950 of record OX421457.1, on the reverse strand, counting down.
CCGCAAGACTCGTTTAAAACGTCCAATTCAAAAGCTCTATCCTCTTGAAATCAACGTGTGTGACGAACAAGTAACTAATGCGAGAACAGGACAGTTTGACAGTGGAATGAACATTCAGATAGTTAGAGATGAAGACATCCCTACGGTGATCACTGCCCCATGAACTGTCTGACCGTATCTTGAGCGTTTGACACTGAAGCTAAAGAGCTAAATTCGGTTTTGCGTTAAATCAGTCTGATTAGTTTAAACTTTCTTGATTGACTTCGACGTCAATCAGGGGGGAGTGTGTTGAAAACTGGAAACTAGTGTTACACGAGCTTTAGTTTTGATTGACACGTGACAGGAATTAGATCTTATCGAGTTTTTGGCGGTATTATATTTTGTGTATTGGCGGAATTATATCTCGGAAATCTTAGGAAATCGTCTCTACCAGGAATTGTATTCTAAAAGGAAGTCATCTATCATTAAAGAGTTTGGATCATTAAAACACTCTATAATTGAACTGTGGAGAAAATCAAGTTAAAGTGCCCATAACCCTAAAATATTTTATTCGCTAAAATGAATCTTTGCACCTGTTCGAGACGCATTGCGGCCATTTTTTCTTTTTCTAACAAATCCTGCCATTTTATTGGCTTCGAAGTTGCGAAAATCCAAGCATCTTTTGTTCACGACCGAGTCAGAAGGGGAGTGGGTCTATTCCTGTTTTTACGTCACAATCTACTTTGCATGCATTTTTACAAAGAGTTAATGTAATGTAAATCAGTTTGTGACGTAAAAAAAGGAATAGACCCACTCCCCTTCTAACTCGGTCGTGAACAAAAGATGCTTGGATATTTGCAACTTTCGAAGCCTCTAAAATGGCAGGATTTGTTAGAAAAGGGAAAAAATAGCCGCGATGCGTTTCGAACAGGTGCAAAGATTCATTTTAGTGAAAAAAATATTTTGGGGTCATGGGCACTTTAAGGCTGATCATCGCAGTTATTACTGAATTAACGTTACTTGCATGAACAGTAACGAAAGGATAGCTTGAAAATTTCAGCATTAAATTGATTCTCTCCGCGGTTCAAATACATATGGCTTTCATATATTAACTTTAGTCATATCTATATCCTCTCTGGGCTCAATATGAACTCAGATATCTAATGACCTGGCTTGATAGCTCAACTGGTAGAGCACTCCAGAGGTCTGAGTTCGAATCTCGTTCAAGACTGAATTTTTCAGGCTTTCCTTTCGTTACTGCTCAAGTAACGTTAAGTAATAACATCCATTGATCAGCATTAACGTGATTATTAGTACTGTTCGTTTCATCGAATTGTAGTTGTACGTAAGTATATGTAATCGCATGGGCCACTACAGAGGGCAGTTAAGGATTAATTTCACGCGTATTTTCAACGTTTTCACAAACTTCGAGACAAGAACAATTTGGAAAACTTTGAAAATACAAGTGAAATTAATCCTTAATTGCACGAGGGCACTTGCGATTACAGGGCGAAATTATCGAGGGAAGCCCGTTCAGTGCTTCGACAAATGACAATCAACACGTTCCCATTCGGTTAAAGTTCAATTCAATAAATCGTTGCTGTCGACAGAAATAACGCTTAAAATGTATTTTATATGTGGACAAAAAAGTAGTTTAATCTGGAAGAAGATTTTCTTGTAACTTCGCTTGCTCTGGATAAGCAACTGTTAACCAATCAGTATCAAGCAACGCGCCCTCTTGATTATCAAAAGTGCCGGCTCGAATGTGCCCTCGTGATTAAGGAAAAATGTCCTCCGTCTCAGCCAATCAGCATTCAGTAATTTTGCCCCGTGTGTGATAACAATAAAGACACACCACCAAAAAAATGTTCATTTCTGAAGTCGATTGCTTACATGTAAATTGTCCTGATAAGTGAGAGGATCACTTTAATCTTTCTTATTTAACCCGCGCTTCAACTACAAATTTCTTTCCTCGATAAAAGGAAAGGAAAGGAACTATTTAAGTGTCTAGTCGTTCTAGCGCTGGAGCGCTAATCGGGGACACTGTAAACTGAAATGAACAATGAAAGTAAATCAAGCCAAATGTCGGTTTTTGAGGAATATCATTGGACATGCACTCACAAACAAAGTCTATTGGGTTCCCCTTTCTCCCACATCAAGTATCATTTAACTAAAGATTAACTTCTCCATACCTCCCCCATTGCCCCTAATCCAATGTTGGTTTAAAAACGGCCAAAGGCTTGCACCGTATTTTGCACTACATTAGGGAATTTAAGAAACGACTACGGCTACGACTACGACAACGCGACAAAGCAATAATATCATTGGTTAAAAGAGCATAAATAATCGTGCTGCACGTGCAGCACGGATTTTAGCAAGTATGTTTGCGGCCCTCTGCATAACGACGACGTGAAATCACCAAATTTGAAGTTTTGACAACAACGTAAGCATGCAACAGAGAATCCTTCATTCTCTATTTTAAATTTGAAACCGCTCGTACCGATTTATTTTTAGGATACTTCGCCCACATTGTACGACGCGAACTACACTGAATAATCGCGAAAGACTTACGATAGAGCCAAGTTATATTTTGAGGTGACGTTTTCGTCGACCGTCGCCGTCGTAGATCTTAAATTCCCTATTTATAGCAACAATGGTACTTGATGTGGGAGAAAGGGGAACCCAATAGACTTTGTGTGTGAGTGCATGTCCAATGATATTCACGCCGAACGTTTTCCCAAGAGATTTGTCCAAGATTTGACAAAATATTCAAGTTCAGTTTATGCCGAACAAGCATTTGCTCCATGGTCTAGCGGTTTCTCAGCAAGAATGTATTTCTTCGGCTTCAAGGCAGCTGTTTGATTTTCATGGTCTATTTGATGTATATTTTCATCTCATCACTGACTTAGTGATTATATAGCTGATGCCATTTCAGCTAATTAGATGAAGTGAAGATTATATGCGCTCAATAACCCAACCACAAATAAATTCGCGGTCTACCTTAGGATTTGTCCAAAGGATCGTAAATTAAAAAATGAACATATTTCAGTATATTTTACAAATTAACAGAGTTACTCATATTAGTTTGTGAACAGAGAGAAGTTCCGATAAAATTTTAGCTACTTAAATGTCATGGGCAGACAAAATCATTCATTTTCTCTTACATGGGCTAAATTGGATGCCCCCCTCTCCGAAAATCGGCCTCAGATTGAAGCCAAGATTGCCAAAGAATGTTTTTTGCTTTTATTTTACAAGGCTCTACCATTTTCACCGAAAACTACTCTAAAAATCATTTATGTTGTAATGATTTGCAAATGCACTAATAGCTACTAATTAAACTGTTTTCAGAAATTGGAAACTGGAACTTTTCGAACGAGCGGAAATAAATACTGTGGATGAAACACATACACTGAATCCTGCATGCCTAAGAGCAACACTTAAGCTTCTAGGACCTTGTAAGACCTCTAGGTCTAGACCGCACCGTCTTTTGGATGTCACTACATAAAGTTCCCAAAAATCTGCTCATTGCCATACATAAAGATATGAGACAAAAACGTGCAGAAGGATGACTTGTCGAATAATCGACCTTAGGCAATATTTTGGTCTTTGAGCCAAAGGACTGTTGAGGAGTTATTGACTGTCTGACCGATTTTGCCTTAGCTCAGGTAGTATCGCCCACAAAGCAATTTTGAAGTCTGCATTAATTTTCCAAGCGACTGCCCAGAAAGATCTCGGGTAGTTCGAATCTTGCTGGTTATTTATCTCTTACATTATTATGAAATGTTCCGACTTTTCATTTCAAGTGATGACTGGCGTAATATCCGATTTTGAGCAGCGATGGGTGGCTTCGAAAACATTTTAGTTAATGCCGAACATAAACAGCTCTGATTTTTACAGAGAACCGATTTCAGGCATTACTTGGAAAAACGGTTAAATGCCAATGAGTTACTTTGCAGCATAAAATAGAGATATCTCAAGGATTCCTTTTTTCTCTCCCCCCCCTCCCGTTTTCCCTTCCGCAGATCTTCTACCAATGTTAAATTATTTTCAGTCGTCTGTCGTTTATTCAGAGATATCCGTTCAATGTTCCAAGTGTTTTACCATTCACATAGATAAACATATCGTGGTATTTTTGGAAATTTAAAACAGGTTTGTTTGGGTAAAAAAAAAAGAACTGTTTGATTCACTTCGTACTGCTAGTTCCTTAATTCAGTTCATTATTTATTTTCAGCCCAGTAGTCGGCTATCACTGAGCCTTAATTTTGTTTTTAGTTTAAATAGTGATCCATCCTTGCCGGCCAGTGAAAGTCATCACAATTCCAGACTGTCACGGTGGACATCCTTGAATTGTAGACATTCTGGAGAAAGACATGAACTTTAAATTTGATTGAAACGAATATTGACTTTATATTTTCTGCTAAATCAAATGTCGCACCATGGGAACTTTAAGTATACCGTATGTTTATTAATAATATTTTTCTAAAAAAAAACCCAAGTTAAGAAAAGCAAATACCATGCCAATGAATATAAAATCTGTTATTCAGTCCATCTATGCGAGAGGTATGCTTATCTTTAAATTATTCGGTTTATTGAAATATTATTGCTTGCCCTATGCGATAAGAAGATATTAAAATTAATTTATTTCAACAAATTTCACAAATAGTGGTTTGAAAAACGTTCTGCTAAAAAAAAAAACAGTCTTTCGTTTACCTCTACGCAAGAAAACGGTAAGTTGGGCTCCATAACCTCAGCTCGAGTGCAGTATTAGGATCGATTTCATGAATAAACTACACGTTTTCAACGAAATAGAAACACTTTAATTAAAAACTAATCAAACTGATTTTAAATAAGCAGGCATGTCCTCGCTTGGAATATCAATTCCATTTTTTTTTTCGTCGGAAGTGCACAATTTTTGACAAATTTTCTTTCAGAATTTCGAGGTCATTGAAATCAAACTTTTTAAGCGATTCTCATTCCCTCAATTTCGGTATCAGAAACAGGCAACACCTTAATCCCTTTGGCAATTTCCTAAAATGGTTTTCATTGACGGCGGAAGAGCCCTAGACAGGGAGCTGTTCAAATAAAGTATGTATGTATGTATGTATGAGGAATTACCTTGAATATTTGATCGTCAGGGAAAAGCTTGCCGAAACCCCCTGTGAGGGGATTTCTTCGTTGTTTATATTAGTAATAATATCTAGTCTCTTTTAAATATCCCAAAAAGTTATGAAATATCAATTCCTCGTATTCTTTGCAATCGGCTTCTTCGGGGTTGACGAGAAAAAACCATTCTTCACTCTGTTCTTGCTTAGCTGCGGCCGGACGATTTTCCTGTCACGTGACTCATGCTATAAATAGGCAGCCACGAATCCATTTGTTTGACAAGCAAACATATCCTGAAAGGATTCGAATATGTTTTTTATTTGAAGAGAAAACGGTTGTATGTTTCGATACTTGCCGTTTCATACTTCTTGAAAGTCATTCATTCTCTATTTGGATCTTCCTAACCATCCATAATTTCTCTTGTCAGAGTTGAGAAATGGGTGAAAACCAAATGGTCCGTTGAGTAATTGTGAAATTTATGCAGTCGATCTTTCTCAGTGGCGTGGTGCGTTTTAAAATGTGCTCTATTGTCTTCGCTACATCCAAGGCAGTGTGCCTCTTATTCGCAAGTTTATTCGGTAAGTCAAGTACTAGATTTTTGACTCAAACACGTGGGATAGGAAAGTAGTTTTTAATGACTTTAATTTTTGTCAAAAAGTATTGATAGCAGGCAGCAATTCCTCCAGCGATTTCATCACAACTCCCAAAGACAAGGAAGTCTTCGTCGGCGAAAGTGTGCAGTTCGACTGGGAATATATTGACTCCGATGTGCGTGAAGTTCGATTTGGTTTGGTTATGCCTCCTGCAAAAAACAGTAAGGAGGTCGCCATTTACGTTAAAGAAAAGAATGGAACTTTGAAGTTCAATCATATGGATGAGTCAATCAAGGGGATAAGAGACAGAGTAGAAGTGGTTCGAAACCGGCGAGCAAGTTTCAAGATCAATGCAGTTCAACTGGCTGATACAAGAACTTTCTTTTGTTCTCTTCTTGTTGGTGAAAACGAAATTTCTATCAGGGATACCGTGGAATTGAATGTGGTAGGTGAGTACACAACTCAGTTTGAGTTAATTGGTGTTTGTTATGGTCGATCATGTGCTCGCACGCGTGAAATTCTCAGGACAAAAGCACGTGTATCAACACCGCGTTTAGCTGCATATTTATCTCGCGCGAGAACTGCTTTATTATTAAGCCGTACTCACAGGTCTTGTTTTTAAACAGCATCCGAATAGATCTGCCAAAAAGGTGACTGATCGGCTGTTGTGGAAATGCACTAATAGAGTAACGTTCAAGCGATGCGATATCTTCAGCGTAACTGATCATTTCGAACTACATTTCAATCTTTTGTTCGTTTCTGCACTTGAAGACTCAACGTGGGATAATCGAGAGCAGAGAGCAGAACAACATACACATTCTTTTAAAAATGGCCTAACAGCTTATCAAACAATGTGTTACGGCAAATGTGGCTTTGTTTATTCGGCGATATTTATCTGATGCACTGTTAGTAAGCAAACGACAAAAATTTCCACAAACGCTGACCTTGCTCAAATCTGATCAAGCATTTGAACTAAATTTTGAGTCGCTAATTGAAAGCAAGTATTGGATTGTTTTGATCTTAAAAAGTCATAAACTCCTCTCTTGATACGGATATACAATTTATGTGTTGAACACACCTGCTCTATATAAGCTCGTTTGGTTTGTTTGTTCCTGCTGTTTTCAATTGAATATTTCTCTTGGCATTTTTTCCATTTTATAAATTTTGGCTTCTTTCCGAAACCAATCATTACGTTTAATTGAAAACATGAAGGCTATACAGAGACTTTTCAATCGCTAATCATATTCATGTAGGTTAAAGTCATTTACTTTTATCCTTGAAATTGTGGGCTTTGAATTTGTGGCAAATTCTTTCGTGAGCAATATTCCTTGTCGCAAAATGTCAACTGAGCTTCTTGGTGAAAAGATAAGGCAACTATTGCATCGCTCATTACGCAGTACAGTCTGTAAAATGTCTTCGTTTATCCGTGTTTCTAGCCTCTGAAATCGGTCTCCGACTTTTCAAGAAAATAAGTGCTCCTTGCTGTCTTCTGTACAATGAAATTTAAGTCCCATATGGAGATACTGTTAACCACAGGGAATAAATTTATCGCATTTTTGTATCGGCTTCATCAAATCTGCATGCACCTTGTGCTAAGATATTTTCACTTTTGCAGGTGTTTATGGAGCACCCTGCCATGCTTTTCTTTTTTGATTTTATTTGGGGCGTGTTTGTCTATTAACGGTTAAAGAAACTCGTGATAAACGAACTCATCGTGAAAGGAAAAAAGCCATTTTACAAGGCATTAATTATTTTTGTGCCTCGTACGTATTTTGTTACTTCATATTATATGGTTGAATGCCTACATGTACGTGTATGTTGATGTGTTGTGACTAACTTTTAACAGCAACTTACCAGCTCCCCAGTTCTTATTCAAGGCTTACTCCATGAGCAATAACATTGAAGGATAGTTAAAGGTGATTTGAGTTTGCAATTTGAGCATCTCTTTGTGCCTGTTAGATCTGATGTATCCAGGAAAAGAGTTTGACACCAAAAAATGTATTGGCTTGTTGCATTTTGTGTAAAGTGACTTTCTGGCTTCAAGATGAACAAGGTGTAGTGACAGCCTGGGGTTGGGTGGGGGGGGGGGGTACTTGGGTCAATATTATGCAGTAAATATCAACATACATGTGACATAGTTAACCACCTTCAAGGAAGATGTTTAAACACCTGATTAAGGACCCTGGATTGTATTATAATTTTTTCCAAGGTTCGAGAAAATGCCATGCTATTCAACGAAAATGGTCCAGCATTTTGTGAAACTTGGGTGGTGTTCAGGGAGGGGGGGATTTCCTCTGGCATGTAATAAAGGTACTTGTGAGGTATATTGACAATCAGGTTTCAGGAAACTTTGTTATCTTTGTGAAGACCAAGACTATATTATTTTAGAGGTTGATCTTTTTTTAACCATTGGAAAAGAGAACATTCCAAAGAAGAAGATTATCTTAATCCTTATTATTAAAACCCTGAAATTAGCTCTCCTTTCATTTCTTTATGAATTTAATCAGTGCATGTAATTAATTGAATTATGCTGCACTTAGCTGAAGGAATTGACTATTTGCTAGTGGCTGTGATAGACAAAAAATACTTGAGGTTGTGATTGTTTCATCAGGCAGATATCAAATGAATAATAATTTTATCCTGGTAAATACTGACTTCCAGTCATGATATTTTTGCATAAACAAGAGGATATTTTGAATTGCCCATGAAGTTGCCTTCCATACATCTCGTCATGCAATTGGTGCAGTAGTTGCCATAGAGCATACACCTGTATGCCTTGAAAAAAATTATGCAAGTATGTTACATTAATTAGATTGATTTGAGGTATTTGGGGTGAATGTTCTTCTTGACTTGATTTTGCAATCTGACAGATGTTACATGTACATTCAAACACTAATGGAATCCTTTCACTTAGCATGGTCAAGTTGGTCTTAATTTTATTAATTTGTTTAATTACACACATAAAAGCATTTAATAAAAAAAATTAACAAGACTAATATGCATATCCAGGTTTTTTCCTTGAAAATAAAAAAACAGCAATAACAATAGCAAGGGCTTAAGCATCCCTGTCGTGTTCGGTACACAATTTATTCATCTGGGGGAATTTGATTGAAGCCAAGGGTTCATTTTGTAGCTTAGTTTACGTTAGTTGAAGGGAGATAATATTATTAGACCTATCAAAATTTCCATGCTCTCCTACTATACATGGAGAATGGTGTTTATTTTAAATCTGAACAAATTCATAATAAGGCCTACCAAGGATCAGATTTGCATACTATCTACCCTACAATTCCACTGGAACCAGCCAAAACTCAACAAAGTGAAGAAGAATGTGCTCCGGTAGAAAAGACGACACAAATGTCTGGATTAGTGTACACTCAACCGGAGAATTACCGTGAAATCGACACCAGAACTAAAGAAAGGCTTATGAAGAACAACTTAGAAATCATTAATAGTACTGAACTAGTGATGCAATGTAGCGCATCACTGATTGAAAACCCTTTTTGTTATCCGTGGATGGTTAATTGTGCACTATACTCAACTGTTGCCGCCTTTCTACTGTTGAAAGGATGGAAAAAAGCTGCAGTCCAGGGTGGATTGAGGAAATCTATCAGTGATAGAAGGAAGAAAGAATTCAAGGATAAAGCGGTTGAACTCCGGAAGAAGATATCTATCGCAAAGGCTGAACTGGAAAGACTGAGGGATAATAGGAAACTGACAAAGAAAGGAAAGAGAAATAAAGTAATTTTGAATTATATAAAGAAGAAATAACAGTTGAGGAAGTTACAGGCAAAGTATATTAGAGAAAAGAAACAATAAGAAGCAAGATCATTGAGTAGCCAATTTAAGCAAGACACAAGGCAGATCTATGCCAAGTTTGCAGCGATGTGTGAGAGTGGAGATTGTCCCACATATTAAAGAGCCAATAACAACGGTTCTCATGACAGCAGCAATACCTTCAAACATATTGTGGAAGCAAGTAGCTTTTGGTAGTGCCTGTGGGAGATGAGAGGGACTGGCGACAAGAATGCTGACTGGCGTCAGGAGATGAAACAAGCAATTGCTAGACAGGTACATGTACCTCCCCCTGCAGAACAGGATTGGAAACTGGAAGGAGCAAGGATGGCACAGTCGGTTAGTGCGCGGCCTTGGTGCAAGAGGTCTTGAGTTCAATTCCCGGATCTCGCATCCTTGTTTCGACTTCTTTCCTTTCCGTGCAGCTAAGTAGCTTTAAATACCCGTAAAACGGAGCGCTGATGGAGAGGGGGGAGTAAAATGAGTGCACCGTTGACCTCAGATTTGTCAGTTGAATTACTGTTATGAGTTATCGACGTTAAATATGGTTACTTTACTTTACTTTACTTTAAACTGAAGATGCTGTAAAGATTCTGCTCAAGAAGAGAAACTTCAGTGTGCCTGGTCCGGATAAACTCGTGAACTTCTGGTGGAAATGAGCTTGCTCACTACATGAAGGTGTCACACAAGCATTCAAGTCCATCACCAAAGTCAATGAGCCGTACCCACTGTGGTTTGCAAAGGGTAAAACACAACTCATACCCAAACAAGGTGACTTCTCTAGTGAAAATCAATCACCAACCCATAGCCTGTCTCAACGACATCTATTGGTTTACAGTACGCCATGTCTACAGATCCCATTAGACAAACACCTGAATGATTATGATTTGATGGAAGGCGATTAAAGGGGTGCAAAGTCAGGCTGTAGAGGAACTACCGACAACCTTATGATTGACAAGATGGTTACTCAGGTATGTCACTGAAGAAAAGGCAAGCTAAGCATGGCTTGGGTTGACGTCAGGAAAGCGTACGATTCTGTGGATTATAGTTGGCTGATAGAGATGATGGAAGTACACAGGCTTACCCGTCTGGATCGGCAAGGTGATTCAAAATCTAAGTGCAAGCTGGAATACCAAGATTGTAGCTTCTACAAAGCAAGGAATGGAGACATCAGCCACCATCACATTTAGAAAGGGACTGCCTCAGGGTGATGCCCTCTGTCCACGCCTTTTTATGTTGTGTTTAAACCCCATTGCGTGGTTATATAATGCTGCTGAGGGATACAAGTTGTCCAAACCTTTATTGTCCAAGGTGACTCACTTACTTTATGTAGATGACCGTAAAGTTTTTTGCTGCCTCTGAGTGTAAATTAAACAGGGTTTTACGATCAACCTGTAATGCTATGCAAGACATGGGTCTTCACTGGAATAGGCCAGTTTCGTATTCTAACGGTTGGACTGGATCTAGCATGAAATGGTGGCTAATGCAGGTAAATTAATTTGCATTTGAAAAGATTTTCCCGCATTAGCCTCCATTCCATGCTAGATCCAGTCCAGCCGTGAGAATTCGAAAATGGTCTATTCAAAGAAATGCAATGTCATCCATGTTAGAAGAGGTAAACAACTTCAAAATGTTAAAGATCTCAGGCTTGACTAAAAAAAACAGTGGTGAAGACCCTTGAGTCAGGATTCAACTGCAAGTTCCTAGGAATTAGAGAGTCAGTGATGTAAGATGAGAATCAAGCACTTACAGAAGCAACGAAGGTGTACTTGAAGAGATTGTCAATAATCTGGACAAGCCCTCTGTCGGATTGTAATCGCGTTATCACAACCAACCAGTTTGCTTTACCCGTGCTCACATACCCTATGTGGACACAGCACTGACCACTAGAAGAACTAAGGAACATAGATAGACAGACAAGAAAGATCATCAGTGAAAACGGAGGAAAACATCCACTAAGCTCCACAGCTGTGTTATATCTTACCAGAGAGAAAGGTGGACGAGGTTTATGGTCTATTGAACAAGAGTATAAGTTGATCAAGATAAAAGCGGCTGTCAAGTTACATGACAATTCAGACCCCATCATGAGAACTGTCCAACAATTTGAGGAATAATCGGCGGAAAAGGGATTTTCCTCACTCATTAATTAAAGATGCAAACAAGTTTGCTGAGGAACTAGGGATTGAATAACCCCTAATCATCGTGCAGCCCATTGGAAGCACCAGAGGTGAAGATCAAGGGACAGCAGGTTAAGAAACTTCTCAAGAAGGCTGTAAATGAAAAGCTTGTGGAGAAGATTGAAGGTCAACCTTGGCAAGGAAAACTACTGAGATCAAGATGGCAGGATGATCAATTGAGTCATGAAGGCTGTTTTGCATGGCTGAGTAAGTGGACGCGTGCTCCTACCCACTGCATTACAGGTATTATGGAGTTGTATGAACAGCTCACTCCAACTAAAGTGTACTCTGCTTTTAAGACTGGAACTATATATAGATAAGAACAACATCACATGTAGAATGCGTGGTAAAGCCACTGAAAGTCTGGCCCATGTACTTGCTGGTTGTCCATCCCTAGCACAGGCAAAATACTTGGAAAGACACAATATGGTACTGAAGGTGCTGATAAAGTTCCTCCATGGTTCTCTCAAGTGAGGCGTAGACCACTCTCCAAGTCATCTGATGCAGAAGCATCTTGGGACATACCAATATATGCTGATCACACTTTGTTGATCATAAGAGCAAGAAAGTACTCATGGTTGAGATGAGCTGTCCGTGGTTAGATAACCGCAACAAGAAAGAAACAGAAAAGACAAAGAAGTATGGACCTCTACGACTGGAGCTGTCAAGACAACACCCATGATACAAGATCATAGGATTGAATGCCATCATGGATGTACTTGGAAGCTGGTCCAAGGAGCTTGAATTTGAGATGAGAAACATTTTTGGAACAAGACAGAAAAATTCTGATGAGAATGCAGAAAGCTGTTTTGAGCTGCACACTTCATAATGCCAGGACATTCAAAATGATCACATCTTAATATTTCTGTAATTTTTAGTAAATATAAGCGGTCATCTGATTACCACGTAGACGTTTTTTAATTTTTAATTTTGTTTTTCTTCCATTAGAGTTTGTAATGTTAATATAGACTAATTAGAAATACAACAACACAATTTACATGATAAAAGCAGTGGGGGCTGTATCAATGCAAGGTTACCAGCAGCCTCGCAGCCATTCATAGGCTAGGTCGCTGAGCAAACAACTGTAAAATGGCCTATTGTTAGCTGGTTAATTTTCAGAACTATTCTTGCTTTAGCCTGGTAAGACGTAATGTCATTAATGAAAAGGAAATGACCATCAGTCATTGACTGTTGTTATTCCATTAATTTTTTTGACAAATGCTATTTGAGTAACATTTGATATTGGAAAAGAATAATTATTACATGTAGAATGCAGAAAAAGAGAGGCAGTTGAGCAAATTTCTTAAGGCACTCACAATCACTTTCAGTATCTTGAAACATTGTCGTTTTGTCTAATGGGATCTGTAGACATGACGTACTGTAAACCACTTATAGATGTTGTTGAGACAGGCTATGGGTCATTGATTTTCACTAGAGAAGTCACCTTGTTTGGGTATGAGTCGTGTTTTACCCTCTGCAAACCACAGTGGGTACGGCTCATTGACTTTGGTGATGGACTTGAATGCTTGTGTGACACCTTCATGTAGCGAGCAATGTGTACATGTAGTTAAAAAAAATAGGGAATGTATGTATTTGTACATGTAGTCAAGAAAAATATTGCCCCAACAAGATGTATATGCAGTTTAAAAAAAAACCAGGGACCTGGAATCAAATGCTTCTGCTAATAGAATAATTATTCTTAACTTTAGAGAGAAGTTGGTGTACTTACTGCAAATAGCTGGCTTACATAAAGGCAAAGTGATTTTGTGCAGGATGGATAGGTATTCTAATTTGTATGCTATTTTAATTATCATCAGATCTTTTGATTGACAATCTACCCTCAACGCATTCTGCAGAGTCATGGCAGGGCCGCAGGATAACAGTTGTGTGTGCTGTCAGATTACCTAAAGGGGGAACAACTGCAAAATTCTCCTGGATGCATATTCCATCAAACACATCTGTGGCCAGAAAATATCATGATGACACAAGAAGCAAAAGTTACTTGACAATAACAACGTATAAAGATGAAGACTTTGAGGCACTGCAGTGCCAAGCAGAGACAAAAAACACTGTCAAATACCACGTCATTAACATCACTAGACTGAGTGGGTTGAAACTAAAATAAGTTGAACATATTTGCTTAAAAAAATGTAAATTGGGAAATCAAAGGAACAACTTAACTGATTTAATAGACCACTTCTTTAAAGAGGCTTTTAGGAACATTAGAACAAAATGATCTTAATTGGGTTATAAAATTAATACAAACTGTCAAGAAGAAGATATGTTGGCTCTTTACAACCAAATCTTGGATGAAAATAATTTGTGTGTCTGTTTTTGCAATATTTGGCTTCTGCATTGAATATGACTCACTGGGATCTTTAGATCATAGAGAATTATTACCATCATAAATTTGCACATTATGTCCAGGATTGACCCTAATTAGACGCACATCCAATTTTGACATCCAACGTGAAGTGTCCCTTCAAGTAAGGGTAAAGGTTAGCATTAGTAATGATTACTTTTAGCTTTAGGTAAATGTAGCTGTTAATCTTTACTTAAAGAGCAGCATTTGGGGGACACTTTGTCATATTAATTGCCTGAGTTAATTGTCTGAGACAGGGGTGACGTTGAAGTTGGGGAGAAGAGCAAGGGGGCACTTCTTGACGCTTGTTGAAATCTGCGTGCATCTAATTAGGCTCAATCCTTGGCTTATATGAAAACCTCCACTCTTACTACAGAATAAGTTTAAACCGAAGGAAATTATGTTTACAAACAAATTTGTTCGAAATTTGTTTTTAAAAAAGTGTTTATATCAGGAAAAGTTAATTTTAAAATCGCTTATTTTCACTTTCAAATTTTGCGGGTGCCGCCATCTTGAATAATTATTGTGACATGTTGCGGTTACCCTATTGTTCTGACACAAAGAGCTTTTGTCTAATAACACTAGGGCAACCGTAACAAGTCACAATCATTTCAGATGGCTACACCCGCAAAATTTGAAAACAAAACTAGGTGATTCTAAAACTTGTTTCTTTTGGATACAAAAACTTTCTTTGAAAATATTTTAGATTGACTTGACTGTAACAGTTACTTCCTGTGAATTAAAGTTATTTTTTTTGTTGAAGTGGAGGTTCCCTTTAAATTTGATTTAAGATTTTTTGTGACAATTTTTCATTTGATCACTGTGTTTCCATTGTAGGTTCTCCAACACCACCTAGAAATCTGAAGGCAGAGAGAATTTTTGATAAGCAAAATGCTCGGCCTCTAATTCGGCTTCGTTGGGACCCTCCCCAGAGCAATGGAGGAGCTGGGATACAGAAGTACATTGTATCTTACATACATAATGGACTATCATGGAAGCAATCCACAGATTCAGAGACTGAGGAAACTGTATTTAATTATCTCAAGCTTCCTAGTGGTAACATTTACAATGCCCGGGTACGGGCAAAGAACAAGGCAGGTGTCAGTGCACCATCAAACGAAGTCGAAATAAATCTTGGTATGTTGCAACTTGTTACAATTAGGGTGCGTTTATTTGAGAAAATCCGAAAACAGATTTCTGATCTTGGATCAATGGATTCTTCAGCGTCAAAAAAAATGCAAAATCTGAAAAAGGATTATTTTCCATGGCAACGCAAACAAATAAACCCATAGTGGCATGCAAATTTTAAAAACAAAAAAAATTAGCGGTTAAGGTTGTTTTGGAGAAATTCTTAAATGAAAATGCCACCAGAAAAAAATACCTTAAGTAGTGATCAATAAAAAGAAATGACAAAAAACATGCTTTTTTTTGCAATATTATTAACAATAATTATTTTGTTACAATGAATATTAATACATTAATACTATCTAAGAACTATATAACTAAATTGTATTTAAAATTTAATCTATTAAAATTTTGGTCTGGCAGGATAAATTATGGCGAATTTAGATTTAATCCTAAGTATCCTCCTCGAGTGTGAATATTTTGGATTCATGATCCGTTTTTGGATTTTGCCAAAAAAAAGTAAAATCCATTTTTGGATTCAAGAATCTGTTTTTGGATTTTCCCAAAAAAATGCACCCTTAGCTAACAAATAAGTCTAATACTCAGGTAATGTAAGAAAAAGTGAACAAATAGTTTTATTATTGAATAAGATGGATGTTGTTTGGAACATAAATATCTCAAATTCACTTAGCAAGGGGT
>OX421457.1:33053117-33055617 GCA_949126865.1 Montipora capitata | reverse complement strand
AAACATATAAAGTAAACTAACATGATTTTCATTTTACTTCATCAACAGTGCAGGTTCTTCCCCATCATCTTAACCCATTAATAATTATCCCTTTAACACCTAAACTGGCCTAAACCAGCCAGTATTTTACTCTGTCTAACACCAAGAACAAGCAATGCAAGATTATTTAGTTTTCATTTCATTTTGTACAAAGGTAACTGACTTTCAGATTTGTTAAACAAACACAATTTTGTGTGCTGTTTGTTGTGTCCGTAGTTGACCATAGTTATGACATGAAACAAACTAGAACAGTGTTAAGCAGAAGGGAGTGAGAGATAAATAATTTAAAAAAATGAAATGATTAAAACCTTGCTCTATTTCTAAGTCTTACACAGTAAGAGGAATTCTGTTTATCAGTGCATGCAGAAAATTTCTGAAAACTACAAACAATAAGAACTTATAAGAGTAAATTAAGAGTTATCTTGCCTGGAAAATATTACTAAAGAGATCAACTTAGACTGACAAAATGTGTCAGCATATGGATAAGCCTATAAATACTTCTACTGACATCTAAGTAGAAGGCCTCTAACAAGGATCATGTGTCTTGGTATAAACAGGCATTCTTTATTTTAAAAAAAGGCCTGATCAAGTCAAGGTTGGTAAAATGCTGGTGAAAGAGCTATGTTACAAATGCATCCTGACTCTTGGTTTTTGAATCCTCTCTTCCAAACAAATAAACCAATGAACAGAAGCTGACGTCAAAACAAGATGCTTCTCAGCCTTTCCATTACAAAGAAATCACAAGTGAATACAGGCAGCATTTTAAGATCCATTTGTCATGTCTTCCATTTCTTCGTCAACATTTGTGTTGTGTTTGTTCCTTCCAGGCACGACCTGTTCTTAGTAACATTTCTAATCTTTGAACCTCATCTAGGGAACGAGCATTTACAATGGCAGCCTGGAGATGAAAGCAAAAAATACAAACATCTTAATAATCCTCAATGACAAGCAGAATCTTCTTTATTCTATTAAAAGTTTTTAGACAGCTCTTGGGACGTTTTGTGTGAGGCTTACATCACGTAGTAGCCCTAAATTTGTGTCAACTGATCAGCGACATGTAAGCACTTCATGTATGATGACAAAACAATTCTATTACACATTAAGGACTCATATATAGCGATATGTCACCGAACTGAAGTTCGGATGCACCTACTACTACTACATATAGAGATTTTTGTGGGGAAACTAATTAACAACGAGAAGCTCCAAAAAGCTTACACTGGGTTGCCTGTGGTACGCGTTACACAAAGAACTGCAGCGTTCCAGTTAATTTTTTCAAGTGGGGCGTCATTAAGACCATTTGAGGGGTCACCCACATGTTGCGCTAGCAGAGGCCCTTTGTCTCACACGTTTAATTATTTTGTAATGTCCTGTCCCATTTTAAGGTCTTTTAGTCTTTTAAGCTTTCGTAATAAATTCAGTTTAAAGATAACAAAACACGCTCTTGAGTAAAATTCACTCGTTTCTTCTTTAAATAAATAGTCGGCAAAAAAGTAACTGCAAATTGCTCTGACAAACGTTTTCCAGCATGTCTAGCAGTTGGACTAAGCAAACGTTTATTGCACGTACAAGAAAGGACTAAAGGTGTTGTTTCCGCTTCATAACGTGACGGTCTAATCTGATGCCAGGTCAAAATATTGTTTGGCTTTGCGTTTGCACCAGAAAAAGGCAAGCCAAGAGACAGATGAAGAAAAAAAATAACATAGTGTTTATATATAACTATGAATCGAATTCTCATTGAAAGATCTTAAAAACACGAACATTTTTGCAGTCTCTAACGTTTTGTCAAAAGGAAGAAATTGATCACATGCTAGGCAACCGTAAAGGTGCACGTGATCACCCTGTGACAACTGAATGAACTACGGGAAAGAATGTTTCAGAGTAGAACAACGTACTAAAGGTGTTGTTTCCGCTTCATAATGTGACGGTCTAATGTGATGCCAGGTCAAAACATTGTTTGGCTTTGCGTTTGCACCAGAAAAAGGCAAGCCAAGAGACAGATGAAGAAAAAAAATAACATAGTGTTTATATATAACTATGAATCGAACTCTCATTGAAAGATCTTAAAAACACGAACATTTTTGCAGTCTCTAACGTTTTGTCAAAAGGAAGAAATTGATCATATGCTAGGCAACCGTAAAGGTGCACGTGATCACCCTGTGTCAACTGAATGAACTACGGGAAAGAATGTTTCAGAGTAGAACAACGTACTTATTAGCGAAGAAACTTCCGTCGTTAGTTAATTTTGTTGTAATATTTAACTGAATATTTAGATTTCTTCTGTCGGGTCAGGAAGCCTTCTTTGTCGGGTTCCTGAGAAACGTATCTATTTTGACTTCAGGGTGAACTATTTACACAATCGAGAGGTTGAGTGGCCGTGTAATTGAAAATCTAAACATCTATGAGATACAAAAACAGACTTGCGAATTACCGCAAATCACAATGCTGACAAGCACAAGGC
>OX421457.1:33040617-33045617 GCA_949126865.1 Montipora capitata | reverse complement strand
CATTGCGCATGCACCCTAAAATTGCGCTAAAAGCTGTAAAACTGCTGCATAAACATCAAGTGGAACTCTTGTAGTTAAAAGGCGTAAACTTAAAACCAGGAAATATCAACAAAAGAATTGCTTTGTCACGCATTCAAGCAAAAGTGGAATTCCAATAATCGTACCCCGTTTGCTGTTAATTTTGCCAAGGTTCTGCTTTGTCGTTTTGGAGCGGTCAGGTATACCTCACCTCGTCGGCCGCCATCTCGCTCCCTTCGCCAGTATACGCGGAGAGTTTACACTTCTTTTTACTGGCAGGTTTCAGCTGCTGTGGAGAAGAAACAGTCTACCGTTCCTCAACATCTTTGAAGCCGGCACAACCAGCCGCTTTCATTCCGTATGCACATACTAACTATGGTATGGGTGATAATTTTCAGGAGTGATATGATCTCTGCAAATATGACCCGTACCTCAGTGGTTTTTTTAAGTCCGACTGTGTTTTTTAGACGCACAACCGAAATCCAATGTCGACTACTTTTTTCTTCCGTTGGGAATTTATGCATTGGGATCCCGTCCCTGTCTGCATTCTTCTTATCGCAAAACATCAAAACATGCACAGCACTCAGTTCAAGGGCTATTCTTTTTTCTCTTTACTCCCCAGTTTTGCCTCCATTTTGTCAAATTTACTTTTCAAATAGTGTTTTGGTAGGTGGTTTATGTTAGGGTTTGGCGATGGAATTATGAGTGTGCAGATCAGTAATAGGAGATAATATAAAGTTTCCGATCTGTGAAATTCGGGAGTCAAAAGGACGTAAACATTCTTCAGCTGGGTTTCATAATTTTGCATCAGTTTAGGGTTATATCATTGTCACGTAAACAAGAGAAGAATCTTGGAAAGACTTGTTCTCAAGGTAATTGCTATGGTTTTAATTTGAAAATTAAAATTTTAGATTTAAGGATTTTTGTGTGTAAAACTCGGTTCCAAGCACAAAAAGAGAAAAAGAGGTGCAAAATGGCCGCCATTTAAATATTCTCTTGTTTTAATTCAAATTAGACCTTGATGCCTCGTTCAAGACAAAATATTCTTTTGAATTTTAAGCTTAAGAACGAGGCATCAAGGGCTAATTTGAATAAAAACAAAAGAATATTTAAATGGCGGCCATTTTGGAATAAGGTGTATATGGCGTTCTGGGCAACCACTTCGAGAAACTCTCATGAGGAGAACTAGTCTCCTTCGCAGCCGCTCGGGCCGGAGTCACGCAACGCTGGGGAAGGGGAGCGTTGCGTGACTCCGGCCCGAGCGGCTGCGAAGGAGACTAGAGGAGAACGAGTTTGACCTCACTTGGTCACTCCAGTTCACAAGTCACCATCCCCACTACTAGTCTCCGAAACCACCACGAATTGACGACTTGAGAGACACAAAATGCGCTGGAAAGAGAGTGGCTGTCCAATGAAGACGTAGAGCCTACTGGTCCCATATAGTAAGAAGTGGTCTACTCTAGTAAAGGCCCCATGTGACCAAGCTAAGTAATCGAGGATCGTAATCCGGAGAGGCCTTCAATTCTTCCACGAGACCTGGGGCCGGTTGCACGAAGCCTGGTTATCGCCAACCTATAGGTTTCCTATAGGTTTCCATGGTTTTTAATGCTAGTTAACGCTAATTCTGCTTCGAGCAACCCGGCCTGGCCCCATTAGTTCGCACGATGGATAGCGCTATCCGCAGGATAAATCACTATCCAGTGGATAAGTCATAGTGAAACCAATTGCGCTAACCAGTGGATAGTGATTTACCCGGTGGATTGCGTTATCCACCTTTTGAACACCTGGACCAGGTGTTTACACAGCCGCAATGACTATGGATAACACATCGATTCCATCAAATTCATGAAGGGTATAGCGCAAACAATCAGGTGATCAAGAAAATAAATTTTAATTTGTCCCAACATTTGTGTCAGAGACCTCCCGTGACTTATAGAAGAACGTAATTCCCGTTGCGTTTCGCAAGGCAAGATGTGGGGGCCTTAAATTCGATTGAATCATGTTTCTAGGAGACATCTAAATATTTTAAAAATAAATTTTAAAGTTCGTGCACACCGCTCTGAATTCAACGGTTTGAACAACAAAACCAGAGATAAAAAAAACCTATCATGTTATCTATGTTTTGATACTGAACCTGCACAAACATACCGTAGGTGTATAAACCGGCATGTGCTAAAACACAGACGATAGACGATAGACGATAGACGATAGACGATAGACGATAGACGATGGACGATAGACGATAGACGATAGGTCAAATTTATCAAAAGCAGAAAAGATTTGTGTGATTTTCATATGTCACTGGAAATTTAGTGAATTTGAGTTGACTTGCTGAAACCTTTGCCAATAAAGGTTTAAACCAGGCTCTAAACTAAGGTGTGATTGCTTAACTGTAGCTCCACAAGTCAACACAAATTCACCAATTTTCAAGCCGTAAAATTGGAGAACACGAAATCACGTGCATGCTTGTCCAACCACATTTAGACACCGTCATGACACGACGCAGGCAACGCAAAATAAAGAGTGTATCGATAAAAGGAGTGTATCAGAGTGAAACACCGTGTGGATCCAGGAAAATAGTCGTAAGTGAGAAGCAAAGGACTTTTGGCAATCTTGTTTGAGAATTGCGTGCGTTCAATAAAATAGCCTGATTAATAGCCCTCTGTTTTACATCAGTTGAGAATAATGGGAGATTAACACATTCAGGAGACTCGTATAAAGTTACAACAGCTTCATTTTACCTCTTGGTTGCACAAGCATGCACGCGATTTCGTGTTCTCTAATTTTACGGCTTGAAAATTGGTGAATTTGTGTTGACTTGTGGAGCTACAGTTAAGTAATCACACCTTAGTTTAGAGCCTGGTTTAAACCTTTATTGGCAAAGGTTTCCGCAAGTCACGTGTTACGTGACATTGCGTGACATATGAAAATCGTTTCCGTAAAAAATTTGTCACACAAATTTTTCCGCTTTTGATAAATTTGACCTATCGTCTATTGTCTATCGTCTATCGTCCATCGTCTACCGTCTATCGTCTATCGTCTATCGTCTGTGTTTTAGCACATGCCGTATAAACCAAGACATAATGGTGATAATAACGGTGCTTAAGTTTCGCGCAACATGCCATATTAGGTGGGTTCATACTAGCGGACTAAGGATACCTTAAGTACACTTGAGCCCTACTTCAGATGTGAACGGCTTTAATTTCAGCTCAAGTAGCCTACTTTGTGGCCATGGTAACTTATTGCCTTCAAAGAAGCCGAAGTACACTCTCAAGTCTAGTTCAGACCATCCTTACGAGCTTACTTATCTACTATCAAAACACATTCCGGAAACGGACGTCAATCAAGCATGTTGTGCGGCGGGAAATTGATTGACAACACGATTACCTTGAAAGCATACTTTGAATTCTAATATGAACGCTCATCACGGTAAGTAAACATGGACGATCTTAAGTATACTTGAGCTCGGGTATACTTAAGGTGTACTTATTCCGCTGGTATGAACCCACCTATTGACCTGCTGAAGGACTTATCGTTTACGATTGGCTCATTATAGGGCTGATGATGAGGCATATCAAACTCATATCTGGATCGACATCCATTTATGGACCTCTCAACCGCCAGAGCCAAAATAAACAGCGTTATTGTCGCCTCGTTGGCACTTACTTCGTCAAACAATTTTTCTTTCCCTGCGTGGCGTAGTTCGAAAAGATATTTTCTATTGAACTCTATCTCCCTATTGAGGCTTAGAGCAGAAATTATTTATTTTGGGAGGAAGTCATAAAAACTTCTCCGCGACCTCCCCTTTTTACTGAGCTATAGTTGGAACCGTCTAGTCTTTCGTCGGTCAATAAATTATCTTTTCTTTCGAATCTATTGTAGTTTTTGTAAACAAAAGCTTTTAAGTCAACATTATCATAATCAGTTATTCTTTTTGAAGTGTATTAAGTAAGGAAAACCATTCCTTGCTATTTGTCTTTTTAATGTACCACTGAATTGTGCTGGTTAATGGCGTGTTTGTTCTTCAATTAACTTTCATGAGACTATTAACCATCGCCCATTTAAAATAAACATTGCCATGCCTTACTTTCAGTAATTAAACTACGACTCTTTCATCAAACGCCGTGATTGGGTAATCTCTCGCGGTCATACTGATTTTTTACTGTCCACACACGTGACACAGCTGTCAAATATTTGTACCAGTAGATTACTCGAGGCCGGGGAATGGAAGCTCGCGCGTGCATCAGTGAAATATATATATATATATTAATCGGATCTGTCGCATGAAATGATAACATACATTACTAGCAGCTGTTACACGTGTACCGACTTATATGATGACGTTCAGTCACTTGAAGAGCTATGGTGTCAATTTAAAGTAACCTGAAAGCACATCGTAAACCCTGTCTGACAACAAGATGTTGTTTTGTAACGTAGCATGGCTTTACGCTGTCGCCTCTATAGGTTTGTGATCTAGTCTTTAAAGTTGCTGACGGTTGTTAAGACAGTTTAATCGTGTTGTTGGAAATCTGTGCGCCTGATCCGAGTGTGATTTTTGCAGTTCTATTGTTCTTTTTTGATCTCTAGGCGTCGCAGTTAGAGCATTTAAACTGACCGCAAGTAGGAACGTGATCACAGTGAATGTTCGACAAAATGTCACTCTGCAGTGGACTTACGAGGTTTCTCCTGGAGAGACGTACCAGATCTTGTGGGGAAAGGGTGACGGTGATGGAGGAAAGAAAATGGGAGATGTTTTATTCCGGAAAAGATCATCACAACCGACAGCACAACCTTCACCGCAAATGCCTGCAAAATATGCAAACAGAGTGAAAATTCTGGGCAAAGCTTCCCTTTTCATCCAACGGGTTGATCTGTCAGACGCGGGTTTCTACCTCTGCCAGATAAATGGAGATTTTGTCACTCTGAGGAAAGAGATAAATTTGACCGTGATTGGTAAGATGCTACGCGTCTATTCATAAGAG
>OX421457.1:33017602-33037917 GCA_949126865.1 Montipora capitata | reverse complement strand
GTCTCTCGTAACCGACCCGCTGGTCAAGGGGAACGAAGACTCTGGGAACGAGATTGCAGAGGACCGTATGATTGTTAATGATTGTTAATTTGGCTTGGTTCGTTGATTAGTTTGGACCCAAAGCAAAGAGTGAGAACCTATTATATCTAATGGAATGGAATCGTCTCTCACTGAGTAATTATGTCTTTAAAATGTAGTCATACCGAGTCTTCAAATTGCTGTATAATATTATATGAATCCATAAGATCTTCTCGTATAGTTACTTACGTACATGTGAGTGTCCTGGAAAGGTGCGAGAACCTTTAGCAGATGAGTTTTTGCGTAGAGAAAGAGGTAATTACTGATGCAAAGAGAACTCGTTTGGCTTGTGACAGTGCTGTTGAACGCTTTGAAAATATCGTGGAAGGCCCGTCTCTCTAGTATGCAAAGCAATCCTTTCGGTAGGTTGAAAATTTTACTCGCGTTTCATTTGAGTTCATTACACTGCACTGTTCTCAACCTCCATTGGAAGAGGAGGCCAGATCAGATATAGAGAATCAAATCAATGAAATGAGATGTACATCTCACATCCAATGGAACTTGTCTTTTTTATAGGTACTTAGAAAAACTGGAAACTTCAGTTGTTGACTTTGTTATGCAAATACTTAGCTTAACGTTTATGATGATATAAAAAAGAAATGGTGTGATATATAAAGCTTGACCATCTCTAGAGCCTATTACTTGTAGCACTTAAAAGTCAGTTACAAAAATGACACCTTTCTCTTGAGTAATTAAGTACTTCTTTCTGAAGTACATGTACCTAGACATACCACTACATAAGGAGTTTTTTTCCGTAATTGCTCAACCCACAGTATTAATTACAGTGGCGATTATTATTTGCTTATTGAAGCCACAGTGATCAAGTGTTTGAGACTTCAAAGGTTGGTTGACTATATGAGTTCTGGCCCCAGTTGTTTGAAGGGTGGATAGTGCTATCCACTGGATAAATCACTATCTACTGGATAACTCAATTGGTTTTGGTAGTGTTTGTCCGGCTGATAGCACTATCCATCATTTGAGCAACTGGGGCCTGGTGGATAGCACTATCCACTTTTTGAACAACTGAGGCCAGGTCTTTATCCAACCTCTCTTCTCTGCCTCCTTTGTCATTGAGGACAAAGGAGGCAGAGAAAAGAGACCCTGGGAACAAGGTTGGTCTTGATCATCTCTCAGTTTTCTCTAACTTTAATCCATGTTGCCTCTATAAGTACCCGCATACAACTTAATACTGACAAATGTTTGATATACTTTGTAATAAATTCTGTGATTGGTTAGCATCCCATTTAATGGAAGGGACAAGTTTTTGACTGCTTAAGCCATTGACACCTCAAACGCCCTAGGATGACCCTAGTTGACAACTAGAATCTCCCTGGCATCAGACAGAGTAAAATCTGTCAAGTCTCACTCCCAGGGGTCAATGGGTTAAAGGGGATCAGTGATACCCCTTGTTACTCTACAGAAAACAGAGCCAAGTGCTGCCATCAATGAACTACCTGGCTCATTTAGTTTCATTATCTAGACACAGACTTTATGGTTTTACAGTGTGTTTGGGAGCAACTTTACAGCAGCCTATATTTCCGATAAATTTTGTGAAACAAAAGGAGAAGGTAGCATTGCAGACTGTGCAGTATTTCTAGTCAATTGAGAACGTATTCCACACATCCCCTCAACTTAAATTTTATTTTGTCAGTTGACGGTTAAGTTGTCAGTAAATTATACTGTCTATTTTGAAGTCAGACTGACTTCTTCATGTTGGTATGTACAGTTGTCAACAGTTTCTAATGTAATTTTTTTTATGCCAACAAAAGAAATGTTCAGGTTCAAGGTTTGTAGACAAGTATCCGTTCCTGTTTGGAGTGTTAAAATCAACAGCCTTAGGCTTTTGTGTATTGCTAGTCAGAAAGTTGAAGAGAAAAGTACCATTTCAAAACTTGTATGGTGCTGGCCACCCTACAGAAAGCCTTTGACAGTGAGGAAGGGATTACATTATTTGGGGGGTAAGATGGGAAATGAACATTCTCAGAATAATATAAAATGTATATATAATATTGTTACATCCAATCTGTCAAGTTTGATGGTTCAAAATAAGTACTGACCTCTGCTCATATGGAAAAATGGAATATAAAGTGCATTAAGGATGGCTAGTCTTAACCTTAAGAACTTTTGGCTTTTGGAGTTTTTATAATGCTTGATACATAATTTCATTGACCTTTCGGTGTGCATCTCTCTGCTCTCCCAAAGGAATTTGACAACATTACTTTAACGATTATATGAATTAAACATGTTTAAGTGGGGATGTTCATGTGCTGTCCCCAGAGACCGACGATTATGAACAACAGCTTTTCATTATTGTTGACAATGTGGTTCTTCTGGAAGTACGTTCATACAATGCAAACAGAGTCTTTCTGCTCTGTTTGGGGTACATTACATGGTTAACCTAGAGTATCCAAGAAAGCCAACATGTCTGCACTGAGTTTCTTGAGAGTATGTATTTAGCATTCGTCAAAAAAAAAATGCCCTGTATAGAAAAGGTGTCTCTACTCTTTTAGCTTAAAGTTAATAGCCTCTTATTACATGTATTATCAGTTGCACCACCACAGGAGCTTGAACTAACCTACATGCAGGGGTTCGGTAGCCTCGCAGCTCTTACAAGGTCTCACCTGATTGGAGACCACCCTAACCCTTAACAAAAGAAGAAATAACAGAAACAATGGACCCTACGCCTAAAACCTAACCCTTTCGTTTTAGGCCTAGGGTCCATTGTTTCTGTTATTTGTTCTTTTGTTAAGGGTTAGGGTGGTCTCCAATCAGGTGAGACCTTGTAAGAGCTGCGAGGTGACCCCAGGGGTTTTATTAGAAGCTGGGACCTGGGTACTAGCACCTGTCAACACTGAGTACAGTACCCGCCATTGCTCAAAGCAGGTCTCAAGATCAAAAGCCAGACTACATATAAGGGGTGCCCGCTCACTCTGTCACAAGGTCCCTTCTACTTTAAAACTTAATGGAAACCCTGATACGTAAACACACCTGAGTCCATTTCTTGATTTGTCGCACAACAGGCGAGAAATAGTACAGAACATGACCATGTCAGGCAATGGTCAGGCAATTAACTCATACCATGTTATGTTATGTAGTAATGTGTACTATTACTAATGTGGTCAATTAAATTGTCACACTGGAAAGTTTTCACAGGGCTGCCATAAAGGACATTCACCTGTACCAGTTGTTAACCCTGAGCTCACATTGTGAAGGAAATGAAAACTAGAATCAGTTTTTGATATATTGCAGGTGAAAATTTAATGACAGCCCTGTTTAATGCTGGTTTTTGGGGTGTATGCTTTGAATTAGTTCCAGATCGGCTAATTTTTTTTTGTTGGGATAGAAGTGATACAAGGAAAATGGACAGTGATAGATTTTAATTACAAAAATTGTTTTTGTGTAACACTTTTCATTTATTTAATTTCACTCACTTTAAGATCTACACCATCCCCTCAAGAGAATTTCTTTTGCATGTTAGTTTGTGCTTACAAGCTGTTTTAATTTCCAGGGACTTATCTCATTCGCTAAATAGTTTGGCTGATTTTTTCATGACGCATAGATTTTTCAAAATCATTACTGTTTTTAGGCGTTTAAGTTTCAGAAATTTATATTTGTTCTGCAACATTAATTATTTTACTGAAATTTAACAGAGTCGTTTTTGTGATTATGGCTTGTATGTATTGCCTTGTGTATGTATGTACACTGTATATATATTTCCTAAATTTGGAAAGCACATTATATGTTCATGGAAGAATATTATTCTAAAAATCAACATGTTTATCCAACTAGAGGTATACATCTCTGTTCAAGAATTCTCATTATTTGGTGGAGAACAGTCATTTTCTGTTTATACAAAATAATGAAAAGCAGCAAAATGATACTTCCCTCAAGACCTCTACTTCTTTAGAACAGCAAGGAAACTGTTACCCAAAAAGCTCATCTTCTTTTGAAAAGAATCCTAAACCTTCTCTGGTGACCAAGAATCTAACTTGAAAGATCCTTCAACGAGACATAGTTTTATGATTAAAAGAATGATTTATTCTTTTGGAAAGGATCTCGTGTTAGAGGCTGGTGTTTCGCGCTCTTTCATCTTCCACGATACAAAACAAAGACAGTCTTTTAACATTTGAAACTAAATCCCGGATCAGTGCAATCAGCAGCGACACAATCTGCTTTACATTTCCACGTTACACAAATTCTAATCGAAAATCCCAGGCAACACTTGACAACACAGCCCGTTGGTAACATTCAGCACAGATTTTTGTCCAGGCATTTCGCTCCAACACGTCATATTGTTCCTTTCTCAGTTCTAGGTTGGGATATCCTAATTTTGCTAAAGAAAATTGCATGCCATCGTGAAACAAATCCTCCACTCTTTCCGCCATTTTGGCGTTACGCCTACGCCTGCGCAATGGTGTTCATGACAAGAATCTTGTCATTCGAAACGGATTATCCCAGAGTCTCTCGTAACCCGACCCGCTGGTCAAGGGGAACGAAGACTCTGGGAACGAGATTGGAAACGAGATTGGCTAAGATTTTGCCGCTAGCACAACGCGCATGTACATTTGACATTTCTGCTGACCGAAATGTATGGCTGCAGCCGGCTCTGCGATCGTTTGCGATCGTCTGCGATTATACAGTATGGAAACAGCTCTCTTTGCGATCGTCTGCGATCTGCGATCTGCGATCCGCGATCGTCTGCGATCATATGGAAACCAGCCTTTAAATAGAGTAACCTTTAAATAGAGTAACCGAGAAAGCTCTCAAGCATCTGATCTACAACTTGATCGAGAGCAGATCAAGATAAAACCGTAGGATACCGATCATGCACAAATCTGTTATCCAGTGGAAAGCAAAGGTATAAACAATGAGATGACGGAGTATCTTCAAAACCGCTGTCTGGTTACATGGAGTTCACTCGCTGCATTTATTTCAATAAAAATACCAGTTTAGTGGGACCATAGTTACTATGGCGGGACGCGCAGTATTGCATGGGTCACCATATCTGCATTCTTGGTGACAGAAGGCATTTCCGCTTGTCAACCATAGGTATTAACACGCTCAATGTTAGCAGTTTGTTTTCATTTTGCTCCACCTTTATCGTCTATTTTATTTGTATCCTTTAACAGTCTCGAACTTAAAAATTTGGTTTTTAAATCATCCAAGAGGAAAAATAAAAAGACTGATTAGAAAAGTAGACTTTCAAACTCGGATTAATTACAGACTTTCAAAGCGCAGTAAATTTGAGAAGAACAAGAATAACATTTTACGCTTGGTTGCCTTCCATTTAGTTTTCTTTGGCGCTGCTGAAGCATTTGCAAAGATTTGATATGCGTCTCTCTCGTTCTCAAGAACAAACATATCTGTCTCGCTTTCAAGAAAGCGCCCGGTGATTTGTCTGTGTTTTTCCGCGGCGATGATCTGGTTCATCTTGATTTTAATTGGTATCTGAACACCAGTGTTTGCAGCGCACGCGAATGATATTGACATTGCTGATTTTTCAGTATCCACGTGGAAAATTCGCATATCGATTAATTTAAGTTCTTGCAAATATACTTATATTAATTCCCTTCTCAGATCCTCTTTCACCTGTGATAGAGAAATGCACGCAAAAATTAATCCTTTAAATTATATCATTTTAAAAGACCCTTAATATGTTTGGAACAGAAAATGATCACAATTCGAATTCTTAACTCCATTACATTTTATCAATTTCACGCAGCGTTTCT
The DNA here is from genome assembly GCA_949126865.1 of Montipora capitata. Lineage (NCBI taxonomy): Eukaryota > Metazoa > Cnidaria > Anthozoa > Scleractinia > Acroporidae > Montipora > Montipora capitata. The sequence goes on along the minus strand of OX421457.1, from coordinate 33,032,110 downwards.
GCTCCTTTATCGCTTACCCCTTTGCGCGTACGAATATTATTCCCAAGTACCTCTACAACTCAATTAGAATCCCATTCATCTGGAGCAATATTTGTCCAAACCGAAATTGGGGCAGTGTTGGATTTTCGAATTGAAAAATATTTGCAAGAACTTAAATTAATCGATATGCGAATTTTCCACGTGGATACTGAAAAATCAGCAATGTCAATATCATTCGCGTGGGAATTAATATAAGTAAAAATTTTTTAATGAATTATATCTATAGAGAAATTATGAAAATTTGCAATGAAACATCTCTGTATATTTTTCAAAATATTTTGATTTCTGAAGATGTACATTTCGTATTTAATTAATTGCGAAGTCACTGATTCGTTTATGTATGTAAACGAACATTTCGCAGTTAACTAACTGCAAAGTCCTTCGCTTCTGTAATATGTATAGAGAGACATTTTTGCTAAATTTCATTTGTCTCTATAGAGTGACATAAATGCAAACTTTGCAATTGTAAAATCTCTCATCTGAGAAACATCCCTGTAGGTTTACATGTCATGCAGAGCAAAACAAAGCTCCCTGCCACTAAAATCTGACGGTCGGGCATTAAGAATGAATTCGCGGCAATTCTACCGCTTTAACTATTATAAAGTGAAAATAAAAATACAACCGTTGGAAATAGCCAGGGCTTTGTTTTGTCTCTCCCTCAAATATTTAACTTTTACGTTCAAGACTATTCTGTTTTCACGAATTCACCTTGTTTAATTTGTCATAAACAGCTGTCCTAATTTATGACAGTTCGTTAAATACATGTACAGACCCCTAAGTGGTTATAATTTAAAGGCAAAGTGAATATTATTCAATCCACTTTGCCAAATAGAACGGCTTTCATGTCACAAGTGACAAATAGTACATGTAATAGACTTAAAAATAGTCTTTTTTGCATTTGAATGTCACTAGTTTTCTGGAAAAAAACATTTTCACGGTTCAGGATTTTGAAGGATGTCTTTTTTGGTGAAAGAAATTTACAAGTGTTCTTCAAGGTCAATAATTTTTACTTTACAAAATCTACCCACTTCTGAGGCATATTATGAAGAGTAGACTGGACCTGGCTGGACTCTGGACTCTGGATTGTGAACCAAAAAATTCAATTTAAAAAAAATGGCAACGAGCAAATTCACTTTCAATTTAATGAAATAGTTTAATAGGTAGAAGAAGAAAGCTGGTTTGGCCAGCCAAAATATAGTACATTACTAAATCAAATCTATGTTATATCGGCTCTTGCTCAAAATATTCAGTTTAATAGTTAAGTGACACCATTATCTGTAAGCTGGAGAACAGAAAGGATGACAAGAAAATGCATTAGTGTTGGTTGTTTGGAACGCATGCTATTCTGTGAAAATCAACCTCACACCTTATTACCATCTGGCTGTGGTGCTGTGCTCTGATATCAAACATGGACTGTACAGCGGCTGCCAGAGGCACCTTTGAATGCTTTCAGCGGGATATCATGAGCTGCGCCCTTTCGCAATTCAGTCCCCAAGACTGCAAGAAAAGGGTGATTAGCACTGCCAGTTATGTATTATTATTATTATTATTATTGTCATTATTCAACTCTGCAGACTAATTTCACTCTTATGTGTTGTATTGGCTTTTGTGTTCATTGTATCTTATTTTGTCTCTGAGAATCCCACTGCACTGTTTTCTTAAACAAATGATTTGCTTTACACTGCCAAGAGGACCTTTCACAAAGAGCTTTTCAGTGTTGAAGATTGGTTGATAACAAGGTAATTGCAACATTTGCCTTTTGTCTTTGGCAGCACTTACTGTTACAGTACAGTTGTTTAACTTCTTGTTATCTTACTCTAAACCCTAAACCAAAACTCTGGCACAGCAGTGGTTTTATTCACCAAACAACCAACACTTATGCATTGTCTTGTCATCCTTTCTGTTCTCCGGCTTACAGATAATGGTGTTGCTTATCTATTAAACTGAATATTTGAACAAGAGCCAATACAACATAGATTTGATTTAATAATGTACTATATTTCGGCTAGCCAAACCAGCCTTTTTCCTTCTATCTATTGAACTATTTAACTTAAGTTGAAAGTGAAGTTGCTCGTTGCCTTTTAATTTTTTTTGAATTGAATTTTTTGGTTGATAGCCCAGAGTCCAGTCCAGAGTTTATGATATGCCCACATCTGATGAGTCATTATCAATACAAATTTGTCGCAAGTGCTTGAATTCAAAGTAATTCAGGTTTTTTCAAGTTCAATCATATCGACATGGCCTTTTTGTATGAAACAGGGCGAATGAGTGAGAAATGCTAAAATCTTGAGCACCATTGTTGTGACACTCAGTACACTTTTTCTCAATTGGGTTATTCCGGATGGATGGGGTCGTTTTTTAACCCCCCCTCTCACCTTGATTTCCGGGAAAGAATATTAAGCTTAAATTTAGTTTATTGTTAATAAAAAATACGCACAATCACGTATAGAAGATGTTCTTTTTTAATTTCTAAAGCTTTGGCTAAATTATATAAAAATTCTGTTGTGTGGAACTAAGAAAAGAAAGGAGCAAAAATGCTAAAACGCGAACGAGTGTTTATACATTCTTAGCTCATAAAAATCAATTTACTTGTTCTTTCTTTGCGCTAAATATGGTCCAAAAGTAAATACAATTAGTAGAGAACATGACAAAAGAGTTCAATAGTCATTCCTTTTGGAGACAACGTCAGTCTCGTCCACTCAAGATCGAGAACTTTTAAATCAAACATGATCAAAATCTTTTGAAAAACGAGTGTAAACTTGTTTATCGTTCAAATTCTTTTATATCTTAAAGACTGGATAATTTGAGTCACATATCCTACCTTCAAGAGCCTGTAGTTCTAATCTGCAGTGGAAGGAAAGTTCAAACTCGTGTCGTGAAGAGCTTTCTCAGTCCGCCATAGTTTCAAAAAGTCTTTAGGCTTTCGTTAGTAAATCGGAAAGACAAAATGTGTGCTATAAAGAACCTATCCAGCAAGACAAAAGCACTTGAAACAGCTCCCATTCACGAAAACGAAATTTCAACATATATTTTTTCATATATTTTTTTGGTCAAGGTAACAACTCAATAAACTGTGACCGTAAGTAATAAGCAAATATTAAGCAGAAGCTACTGCGGCTGCAGAGGTCTCGGAAGGGGACAAAGCAAACTTGAGAGCAATTACTTAGCGCAAAAAAAATTCCTCCTCTTTACGTTTCTCAAACCTTGTTACAAAGACGCTAGAATTTAACGATCCTCCTTTTACGACTAAGAGGGGAATCTGGCTGAAGTTTAAAAAAAATGAGAAGCAGGCAGACTAGGCTGATAATAGTAGACCTAGATGAAAAACTAAAACAAACCCTAAAGAATACAAAGTGCGAAGGTGTGAAGTATCATTACACGAAACAACGGTGGCGCGCTGGGTCTGGGTATGAGTAAAAATGTGTCAGGCGTTTCAAACTCTTCGTTGCAATATTGTTTGAACGGCTCTTTCTTTAGTATCTTGTTCGCGTTTTCTGCTATAAAAGGACCTGCGAAGGAACTTAGATTATCATTTATGTCAGGTGAGAAATATGTGAACAAAATATTTCTACTATTTTCAGGGTCTGAGAGCGCTAAACTGTCACCGAACTAAACGTTCGAATCTCGTGAACTATCGGTTCAGATGACCCCTGCAGAAGACTTTTTCGAGTTCAACCCCCCATCCCGCCTGGATTTCCAGGGTCCTTGACCTCCCCTCCCACGAGAATTTCCAGAATCCCATCCGTCGGGTGGGGGGGGGGGGGGGGGTGTGGATTTTTCTGGAACAACCCATTCCCCCTTCAATGTTAGTATTCAGTGACTTAGTCTTGGTTCAACTTTGGATGTGGAAGGAAGCAAGTAAGGCTACTTGCTTTCAAGCTGGAACTTGAATTTATTACGATTTGTGAGTGACATTGTGGGTTTAAGTCATTTCTTTTTAATTATTGTTTACAAGAAAACATAATCCAAGAGTGTATTTGTTTGACTTTGTAGGTGAAATATACAAAAGATATTGAGTTTGCCCATTTTTTAAAATTTCCCTTCTTGAGTGATCTCCAAAATGTACCCTTTACAGCAATAATTGTAAGAGAGCCATTTGTAAACGTACTTGTATATTGTAAACAATAGACAATTTTTTAAGCCTTGTCAACAGAAACCAAAACAGGCTATTACAGAGTGACTACCAATAATTGGGTTGTTCCAGAAAAAATCCACACCCCCCCCGACGGATGGGATTCTGGAAATTCTCGCGGGAGGGGGGGTCAAGGACCCTGGAAATCCAGGCGGGAGGGAGAGTTGAACTCGAAAAAGTCTTCTGCAGGGGTCATCTGAACCGATAGTTCACACGATTCGAACATTTAGTGCGGTGACAGTTTAGCACTCTCAGACCCTGAAAATAGTAGAAATATTTTGTTCACATATTTCTCACCTGACATAAATGATAATCTACGTTCCTTCGCAGGTCCTTTTATAGCAGAAAGCGCGAACAAGATACTAAAGAAAGAGCCGTCACAACAATATTGCAACGAAGAGTTTGAAACGCCTGACACAAAATTTAGCCAAAGCTTTAGAAATTAAAAAAGAACATCTATACGTGATTGTGCATATTTTCTATTAGAAATAAATTACATTTAACCCTAATATTTGTTCCCAGAAATCCAGGCAGGAGGGGGGGTCTTTTGTCTTGGAAATCCAGACAGGAGGGGGGGTCTTGGGCTTCAGGAAATCCAGGTGAGAGGTGGGGTTAAAAAACGACCCCATCCGTCGAGGGGATGTGGATTTTTTCTGGAATAACCCATTAAATGTAATTTCCAAGGACTTACATGTAAGAGTCTAAGAATGTTAAAAAACAGTGTATATCAGCTTCACTCATTCAAACTCAAAATGTGCCTAGAAAACTGTTAAATGTTAAAAGCATGTTTTATAGTAAGAATATTATTATTGTTGTTTACAGATTGAGCAAAGATTTCTAAAAAACTTGATTATTTCAGAAATTTTGGTGAAAATATGCAAATGTTCTATGGGGAGAAGAATTTTAATAAATTATGGATAAGGATCACTCACAAACACAGGCTGCTGAGGGAAAAATGAAAAGCCATTGTGGCAGTATTATTGTCTAAGGAATTATGAACATTATATTTCCAGCTGAGCCAAGATTTTGCTTATATGAAAATGCACACCAGTGTTTGAGTGCCAAAATACTGTGACCTGTGCAAGCATCAAAATTTAAACTTTGGTATCCCAGCTGTTATATTTTATAGGTGGATTATTGGTGAATTCTTAAAGGAGATTATTTTGAGACAAGAAAGGTGTTAATGTCAAAGTAATGCCTTGTGAGTTTAACAGTAAATTATGATCTCTTCAACCAATAACACAGGTATCCCCAAATTCCAAATGATTTTGGCTTCTTAACATACTTGTTGGTTGCTAACATTTTTACTGAAAGGAAAAAAATAAGACCATATAATTAACCAGCACGGATGTTTTGATTTTGATCTTGGCATGATGCCACTCTTATTCATCCCATAACTTACTAATGAAAAGGTTGAGATTGCATGGAAACTGAAAACACAATATTTGTTTGTGTTAAGTTGTTGGCAAGGAGTAGTTTTATTAATGCCAGCTCTAAATGTCCCTTCTGCCTTGGATGAATTAGTTGCATTGTAATTTATGAAAAATATAAATCTTAAAGGGGCAGTGTCACATTTTTTTGGTCAAACTTCAAACCACTAAAAGGCGTCATTGCTTCAATGAAAACAAAAATAATGTTTAATTTTTGTTGCCAATGACCATTGAAGTGGACTGAAGCTGTTCTTTGTTGTTTGCAGCCAAGAATATTAATGGGGAGGATGGAAATGGATTGAAACTTGAAAAACTGGCCATTTTTTTTCAAGTTTGGAGACAGTGTCTTCAGGAAGACACCAAAAATTAAATAAAGCACGAATAGCTCTTTGTGAGGAATGTTGTACATGTGAGATACAGTAAAGTACTGTAAAGTACCCATTTTTGACTTAAAAAAACAGGAAATTAAGCATGACACTGCCCCTTTAAGTTTTGATTGGTGCACATTCCCTTAATAATCTATATCTAACTCACAAACAAACTCTTTCATTCAATTAATTTGATCACTATTGGATGAAGGGAGTCCTGGGGGCCTAGTGGTTAGAGTGATAAATAATCTCAATATTGCCACTTTAGTGGCCCTAAATTAAACTGGCAATGCTGTTGTGTTGATTTAAATTGGTCACTGTACACATCTCCAAAAGCTGAAAGCTTTAAGTGTCATCACATTTAAAGGTTGTCTTCTCCACTGAACAAACGTGTTGTTATGGGTGTGGCAATGGGTAGATAAATCATACTTTTGTAAAATTATGAGGTTTGGACTGAAGTGTTGTTATGGGTGTGGCAGTGGTTAGATAAATCATATTTTTGTAAAATGAGGTTTTGGGTTTTTCATCATTTCATGGTGAAGTACAATAATATTAAGGTATTATCATTTTTTAGGATGTTGTCTTGTCGATCTTGCGGTGTTGATTGCTTTCAAAACAACAACTGACAACATCATGAGACAATCTATAATGCCTCATTATTATACATTGGTGTCACCAGCTTGATTTTGATTGGCTATAAGCACGCAGCTAATTCTTGTTTGCTCTGTTTCTCTTACGTCATACCTACAAACAATAGATTTTATATGTGTAGAATTGACGTCATACCTACAGACAATAGTTTAAGCATGCAGAAGTGACATCACCTGAAACACTAACCAGCAGTTTGATCAGTTTTGTCATGGCGGAGCTCAGCTCAGGAATATGCATAATAAAACAATTATTGAATTCGGTTTTCGCATGTTAGAGAAGCCTTCGGCTTCAGCAGATAACACAAACTTTGGCCTTGATAATTATCGCTAACATGCTCAACCTCATCCGATAATTGTTAATTATTGTTTTTAATCATATTTTAGGAAATTAAAAGGCAGGGAGAAGCAGGTACAAAAATTGCACCGGATCAAATCACTCACCTTGGATCGATGTAAAAAGTGATAAGGCCTCAAGAAATCACGCTGGCCCTAATCTTTAAGCTAACCTTGGTGAAATCAGGGCAAACATCAAATAGCATTGGGTTACAAAACCATTTTTTGCTCAACCTGAGGTGAGCGATCCAAGTTGATCCGGTTCAACTTTTGTACCTGTCCTTTTCAGGAAGTGTTAACATTTACCTATACACATTCAACTTTTGAAGACTTAGGTTTACACAGCAGTTCTTAATGTTTAGTTTAATAATTTACGACTACTGTGCACTCTGACCCCTCCCTCCCTGACTTTATGATCTGTTTAGAGTAGTTATTCGGATCAGTTACCATTTAAAACCCATTGACTCCTAGGAGTGGGGCTTAGTAGATGTTAGTCTGTTTAACGCCAGTAGATTTTACTCGTCAATGGGGGATGGTTCAGGAGTCAGTGGGGGGGGGGGGGGGTCCTAGGGCAGTGCAGGTGCCTATTTAAGGAAGATGTACAGTGATCTTTAGAAACTATATATGGGCACTTTCCATTGAAACAGAAGTTTCGGGTAAAAATTTTAATACTCTAATGTGGCGAATGGAACAGCATTTTGTGGTTGTTGGCTTGAAACCAATCACATCAACAAGTTATTGACTCAAAATGTAAACGGCAACAAGGAAAGAACCAATGGGATACATTTTTCCAGATATTCCAGAATTAACCATTTATACCCAAATTTATGATTATTTTTTCTGTAAAATTTCCATACCATTTGATTGGGGAACATTGGCCCGAGGTTGTGGCAGTATGGACTGAGCACAGCAAGGTCTGTACAAAAACGTCTGAGGGACAATTAATATTCCCCAATACAGTCCCGAGCAAGTGAGGTTAGTAAGTTGTTTATTACATGGCATCGTTTCTTTGAGCAATCGGCCCTTCACCACTTGGTGAATGTTTGTATTCTTTGTCTTCCATCAGCGAACTTTGAATGGCAGTCTTTTACATGTAAACTAAATTCCCCTTGCTTGCACGGTTGTAATAAATAATAGTAGTTACAATCATTGAACAAAATGAAATGCTATTTCCATTTACTAACTTCTTATTATTTTCAATTGTCATCCCCCACTGTGTACTTCATTGATTGAATCTGTTGGCCAATAAGAGAAATAAGGCCTCAATTACTTTGATTCTGTTAAATTTGATTCCTTGTTTAATTTAAAAAGTATTATGATAATGTTATTGTGATTATTCAATTCTATCCTGTGGTGACAGTAGGATTCAGTTGGGAATATCAGAACCATAAGGAAGTCATGGTGATTGAGACCAAAGCAAGGTGTACTAGAGCTGCAACAAAGAAGGAAAAATTTAACCTTCTGCAGTTTTCTTTGTTTTTTGAAAGCATCAAGAGATTGAGATCAGTTTCAAAATGAACATTATTTTTGGGTTGAATTCAGCCTGTCTCAAATAATGAAAGTTTCCATTCACATTGCAATCATGTTGACAATCAGACATAGTTTGATGGTACTCTGGTTTAAAGAAATTTGAATGTGGCATAAGAAATTACAATTCAATTCACCCTCTCTTTTCTAAGTTTTACAAAGAACTTTTTTCATTTGTGCCTTTGCCACTCGGTAATTCATCAGTTTTTGTTATGGTTAATATTTCCTTGACAGAGGCGTTAAACTCTTGTTCAGAGCTGGGTTTTTTTTTATTTTTTAGCTAAAAACAGTTTCCTTATTAATATTGGATGTAACGTAGCTTGTGCATTTTCCTACGTGTGCAGTTTCGATCTTATTTGTCCATATTTGGACATAAATGTGGTGTCGTAAAATGATCCCCAGCTTTGCTCCAAGGAAAAGAGTTGCAAGTTACATGCTTCAAGATCATGTGCTTCTGTTCCTTGATTAAATGAAGCCAGAAAGCTAAACACTGGGGGGATGACCCAGTTGAAGAAGGTTGTTGACCTTCTGAAGTCAATTTGTTCATAACAGGATTTCCTCAGTAACGAACTTCATATGTTAATGAAACAAAGTGTAAGCCATATATAACAATTCCTGTGGAGCAACGTTTTAAGTTCATTCAAGCCAAGAGTGAAAGCCCGTTTACAGCTGACAGGTCAGCTGGTTATTTACCAGGGGGTCAAGGAGTGTGACACTGAACCACCCTCTTTCTCAACAAATGTTTATGTCATTGAATCAAGTTCAGTTCCTGTGGAGTCAAGCAGGCAACTTGCAAAGAAGTTGCATTAATGCAAATCTTAATTTCAAATTTATTTCAGACGGCATTCTTGCTAGTAACTTTTGTCTTGGATGTTAGCTTTCTTTCCTAATTAAGGGCGCTTTCCTTTCGTCAGAACTGGTTGGTCAGACCTGTCAGTGTGCAAAGAGAATGCAGCAATTTGAAGGAACACTTGCATGATAATCCCTTGCATTCTTCTGGAGGAGTATATATCATCCTCGAAATGTGTTGTGGTAATTTGAAGATGCTGCAGAGTTAGTCCTCCCAAATGCCAGGTCTGGCCAGTCAGTTCTGTCAAATGGAAAGCATTCCTGTCTCCCATATTACTTGTAAATATCTGTCATTCCCTGGTTTTACCATAGTAAACCTCTATAAACCTGTTTTCACACACTCTGCAGATCCTCCAAGGATTTTAACACAGTTACCATCTGAGCTAACCTGGATTGAAGGCAACCCTCAAGAGCTCAACTGTGCCACAGATGGGAAGCCGAAGCCCAAGGTAACATGGCGCAAAGATGGTAGGAAAATCAAACGTGGTCGAAGAACAGCCAAAATTGTGTTTAGATCAGTTACTTACAAAGATGAAGGATTATACCAGTGTGTCGCAAAGAATATTGGAGGAAAGAAGACAACTGAAGTTCAGATCAATATCTTATGTAAGTAATCTTACATACTATAGGGCTAGATAAGGTTTTTTTTCTCTGGTTTACTTTGGACTGGACCCTAAAGGCAAAACCACTTTGGGGACGGATCAAGATCACCCACTTTTGTGCTGACATGGCAGGCACCATTGCTGGAGAAAATGTTGCTGTTCATTTAACCAACTGCCTTCGTTTAAATGAGAGGTGTGTGCCTTGGTTATCCAGGGGGTTCAATCGTGGTCAACCAAACCCTATAATTATAGAATAATATTTAATATCACCTTCATGGCTACCAAATTCCTGCAACCCAGCCATGAGCCCTCATTTCAGATTACCCGTGACAATAATAGAATCCATGAAAGGAAAAAATAAAGGAAGGGGAAGGGTGGAGAATGCTTAAAAAGAAAATAAATGCTGAGGGGCAAACCGCTCGAGAAGAAGAGGAATATGGTTGTGAAGATCCTGGAGCCATCCACATGAGCACTTACATACATGTTTGAGTGCTGACTACTTTTCACTACACAGCATCCAATCTACCACTGCCCTCTAAGCTTGTAAGATAAGATAGCTGCTACAAATCTAGCCACCAACACCATAGCAGAAAAAAAAAGGCCACTATTTTTTTAGTGATTACTGTTGTGTGTTACCCTTTATATTTTAGTTGATTATTATAATTATTATTATTATAAATGCTCTTGCAAATTAAATTGAATATTCACTTACCGCCAACTGGTTGGCTCAGTTACTGGTAGTTAAGTAGTGGACTACTTCACAGGGAGGAGCAATGTCAAAACTCCGGCTGGCTCAACACTTAAGGTCTTTACATGTAAATATAAACTGAGGAGAAAGTGCTGCCTTTGTAACAACATCTGCTTATAGTTCGGCTCTCTAGTCCTTTCAGATAAGGGCCGTAAACCATAGGCCCCATCTTAGAACCCTTCAATGTTCAAAACTCTTTGATACATAAAGAGCCCACATACCGTACTATTTGCAAAGTGCAGGGCATGGAGTTCCCAGTGTGCTGGTCTATCCTCTGCGGTTTATCATGGTTGGGAGGGAAAACTGACTTTCTGTTCTAAACTACACTAAAATCTGAGGCTGAACAAAGATATACTACTGATGATGAATGATGATGTCATTGTCTATAGATGCACCAAAAGAGACCAATATCACAACCAATGCACCCCAAGATACTGTTGACGACGGGTCATTTATTATCGTCACATGCAAAGCCCTTGGAAACCCTCCACCAGGCTACAAATTTTTCATCAATGGCAAGCCGATTAGAGATAGGACGGCTGAAAGATCTGGAATCCTTGAGATTACAGCAATGGGCTATGGGCAAAAGGGAATATATAGCTGTCGTCCAGAGAATGACAGAGGCACAGGACCAATGAGTGAAGTTACAGTTTATGTGCGGTGTAAGTAATTCTTTCCGTTTTACAAATAAAAAGTCTTAAGAGGCACAAAATTATACAGCCAGATGAAATCTGGTAAAGAGTTCTTTGGTCAGAAATTTGATAAACGTGGAGAAAAGGTACAGCGGCCTTCAAACGGCAAACTTGAGTTTGCAAGCTCAAGTTTGGCAAACTCAAGTTGGTGTGTGTGAACGGCACAAAAACAGTCGGCAAACACGTTGGCAAACTGTTGGCGACAAATAGAACTTGTCTCTATTCTCGCCAATAGTTTGCCAACTGTTGTTGTGTCTTTCACACACACCAACTTGAGTTTAATTTGCCAACACGAGTTTGCAAACTTAAGGTTGCCGTGCGAGGGCCGCTTAACAGATGAAAAAAACTAGTCAATGACAGCATAACGTTAAAGTAGGTAATAATAATAGTAATAATGATGGTAATAAGAGGAGAAAGAAGAAGAAGGATATTATTATTATTTCTCATCAACTACTACTACTACTACTACTACTACTACTACTACAGTACTACTACTACTACTACTACAGTACTACTACTACTACTACTACTACTACAGTACTTAACTACTACTACTAGTACTACTACTACCACCACCACCACCACCACGACCGCCACCACCAGCAGTGCTTGAAATTACCGGTGGTCCTGGTTACCAGAAGAAAAAACAACAGACATCCCTGCCAAAAATAGAAAATGATTAACATAAGCAGCACCCATCTCACTTGTCTGGTTTCTATTGTCAATGTCCGATAGCAGTGTGAAGTGAGCAAGAATCAATTTGTTTCCTGTGTTTTGAATATCTGTGGCAAGTGACAATGTCACAAACATGTAAGTCTTAAACACAGACTTCCACAAAGAAACCCCAGATGCACGCTTAGAACTACTCAAACTCCAGTACCATGTGATTGCATCTCAACATGGTGAGCATATTTACAATTTGATTGACAGTCACGCTTCCTTGCAAAGTTTGCATTGCATGGGTCAACTGTTGAGATGAGGTATTTACATGTTAATGTGAAAGTTTCTTGGGTGGCCATGCACTGTAATAGGCCTTTTTCGATATAATAAAATTCAGCTTGAAAGAGAGGTTTAGAGGTCAAAGACAAAGGAGAGTGGATGATAGGTAAATATTTTTCACATTCATTCCAATGTGTTTTTATTGTTTTGGTCCTCACTGCCACAGGCAGTTTCCTAATGAGCAACCAAGCATTTAGCAGGGCAAGCAAATTTACAGGTTTAGTTGCCTGGCTTTTGAAACAGGGACAACCTGGATTTTTTTATTTCAAGCACTGCTGCTACTACTAATAATAATAACAATGATAATTTATCCTTTTAGATTCACCTGAAATAACTCTACGCCCTGGCAATAAGGTTGTTGATGAAAATAACCCAGTGGGAGTACGGTGTGAAGCTGAAGGATTTCCTCCACCTTTAATAAAATGGGTCAAACTACTAGGAAACAGAAATGTGGCAAATGGAACTTACTTGCTCTTACCAAGTGCTCAACGGTCAGATCACGGAAGATACAGATGTATAGCAACCAATGGTTTTGGTAGAGATGCCAGCGCAGATTTTAACATTAATGTGTATTGTAAGTGACAAATTTGTTTATGGTAATTATGTAAAGAACACCAGCGTGGTTGATGATGACTTTCTAGAACATTATGGCTAAGTACCAGAATCGATTGCATCAGCTGACACTTTCATCAAATTGTTTCAGCAAAAAATTTAAATTAATCAGACACGTACACTTGGCTATAGTAATCATTCATGGTAAGCAAGATTTCTTTGTTGTCGCTGTCATTGTTTCTAGTCTTGGAGGACAAGTATTGGTATTGTGTACAAGTTTTTATAAAAAGGGCAATGCAATGTTATCATGTTTTTGCTCAAAGAAAGAAATTAAAAGCTTATTTATCTTTGAACTAGATGCCCCAGTAATAAACAGGACTGCATCAAGCAAAAATGTTCCAGCGTGGGTTGGAGTTTCAACAAACTTGACATGTGTTGCTTATGGAAATCCAGCTCCTCATTACATCTGGAGAAACTCTTCTGGTAAGGTTTCTGCGTCAGAAGAAAGTGGGATACTACAGGTGACGCCACAAGAAGATGGATTTGGACCATACACATGTACAGTGCAGAACAGTAAGGGAACTGACAATTTGGACATACGCCTGGTGAAAGTAGGTAGGTTTCATAGAAACTGTGAAATGCACCATTCTTCAACCGTGTTTAAAATTTACTGTGGTAAAATGAAATCAAAGCAACTTTGATTTGAAAGATGTGATTCTGATGACTCTGGCCTTTTTTTAGATAGTAAGATCCTTACTCCTTTCATCCTGATTAATTATGATATTAAATTAATAGTTATGATTAATAAGGATCCCTTATTAATCGTAACTATTACGAAATTCTCGAATCTGATTGTTTATGAACAGCCGTGATTTCAACATTAATAGGACAGTTCGTAATTGAACCCCTTGCAATTGGACAATTGTCCCCCGTCATCAAGTCTGTGCTAGTTGTACTTGAATCATTTATCTTTTTCCAAAGCTATTAAAAAAAAACTTAAAGAAAAGTTGAGCAGATTAAGGTTATGGTAGACCTTCACGGGTGTCCTTTGTGAAATGTTTTTTTTTAGCGTGCTTCGTTAGGCGCAACAGCCATAAACTATTAATACCTCTATTGAAAGGGTATGAAATGCACTTTCGGAGTAATAGCTATAGTTTCTTTTTCACTTTATCCAATTGAAAGAAGCGCGAGGCCCAAGAACCTTGAGTGACAGATATCTCTCTGATCAAATTTATCAGGTATCCAATTTTAATGCAAAGAGGAGCCTTCTGGATAATGTCATTCACAAGGGGTTTATTGTCAAAACCATGTGAGGCTTTTTTGATAATTATTCTGAGTAATTGCTTTGAAAAAATTGTGTCAAATATGTGCATCAAAAATTTGCTGATAAGGGTTACATCAAAGGCCATTGCAGGAGTTCAATTTAAAAAAACCACAATCCCTCAAACACTACTTTAGTTTTACATCTTAGGAGTCCCCATGCTGAATTTCAAGACAATGCATGCCTACTTTTACGTTTTTCCTTTCCCACCAAAAAGTCCTTCCCAGGGAGTAAACCAACGACAATGATCATGACTAAAACACCAC
>OX421457.1:33005102-33010102 GCA_949126865.1 Montipora capitata | reverse complement strand
TTGTTGGTACCGTTCTTAAGCACCGCTTGTGAAGTAAATGATTATCCAATGAAGGTAACACATAACTTAAAGCCCTTGGCATAACCCATGTCATAGTAAAAAAAGAATTAAACAATGCTGATCTAACATTTTAAACAACTGCATGCATGTTTACCTGAATAGTGATATTGTATTTTCTCCTTACATGTAGCTCCTAGCAAGCCATTTGGCTTTGAAGCCGATATGACAGGTGCCCACAGCGCAAGGTTAAAGTGGAGAAAACCTCGTAAATTGAATGGAAGAATAGTTCTTTTTAAAATCAAAATGCTTTGGAGGTATAAGAATATACAAGGAAGCTACAAGGAAACTACACGAAAAATTCCTGCTAAAGTGACAACTAGAGAACGAAGAGGGAGATTTAGACGTGATGTGTTGGACTATGCTGTTCTTCAACTGGAACCTGCCAGAAAAATTGAACTTAGAAGAATGCAACCATTTGCTTTCATATCTATGTGGGTTTCTGAGGGAACTGGAGCTTTGAACACTGAAGTTTTTTGGAGCCCTTGGTCGAACAACTACACGATCGAAACATCAGAAGGAGGTAATAAACTGTCGATAAAGTTAACTGAAGTGCTGCAGGCAAAAAGTGTTTTTTTTTTCATCTGTGCATTATTTTTTCATTTTGCAAAGTTGCTGCCATTTTAGAATTCTGCTGAACATAAATCAATTTATACAGATACTGCAAGCCATCCCATCCTGTGTGCTGAAATTCAAGGGGAAAAAAGCAAAAAAAACAATTTTCCAATTTAATTTTATTTGTTTAAATTCCATTGTTCCTCTTGATACAAATTGGGAATAGTCAGGTCTTAAATACAGATAAATAATTTAATCCAGGAAACTTCAGCAGTTATGTGGCAAAAATCAACAACTATAACATTTGCTGAAAATGGGGTGTTTGTTATTGCTTAATTTATTTTATTATTTTCGTGAGAGCTACAACTCAATTGGAGTCTTTGATTTAACAATCAGCTGTATTCATGTTTAAGCTCCAAGTGCCCCTCTGAACGTAGAGCTCAAGCAGGAAGATGATACATCTGTAAAAGTTACTTGGCTGCCACCGGAGTATCCCAATGGAATAATTCAGAAATACAGAATCAATACTTTCAAAAACTACACAGCAGAAATCACAAAGGGGTTGAAGAATGTCACCCTCTTTTATATTCTTTCGGGACTTCGGAAGGATTCCAGCTATCAAATTAGTGTTACAGTAAGTCTTTCTTCTATGTTTTTTTTTTTATAAATATCCTGTTGTCATTTGCATTACTTCCCATCATTTCTCTCCCATTACTGTACCTGGTTTTTCTGTATGCCTATCTGCCTGTTCTCAAGTTGACCCCTTAGCCTTCCACACCCATTATTCAGATAATGGCAATATCACCACTGGAAACACTTTATCCCTGCTTCTTTTGTATGATTGCCTCCAATGCTCTTCTTTTTTTTTACCTTTATCCTTTCCAGTATTTTCCAGATGATAGTTTAATTCGCAGTTGTGAAGAACATCTCCCCTCCATCAACAATTGGCCTACAGTCGGCCGACTGTTGTTGGAGGAGAGATGTTCTTCACAAGTACCGTCTAATTCATCAGGCAGGTCTAAGACACGGGTCAGATTTCATAGGTCAAAACTAGAACTCCCTGCTCCACTGATGAAAAACTACTCCAAAGGTTTCCCCTAGATCTGAAACAACATTTTGTAGACTGATTAGAACTAGGAGACACTTTTGGTGTTGTTTATTCATCTGTTACACAGTGACATGCACACTGGCCTGTGATTCGTGATCTGTTTTTCAGACCCCCATAGTTTTCATCTAACCTCTTTATCTCTGCTGATTCCTTGATGCCTGCCTCCAATCACGTTCATGTTCTCGTGTTTTGTTTTCAGGTTCAAGCATTTACTAATTTTCCTGGGGAAGTGAGCCCTGTTGTCAGTCGTGATATTGTAAAAACACCAGGTGAGATGTTTACAGGGTTTTGCACATGGGATGATCTACAAGTGGGAGGCGCGGTGGCCTCATGGTTAGTGCGCTCGACTCCAGATCGAGTGGTCTGGGTTCGGGTCCTGGCCGGGGACACTGTGTTGCGTTCTTGGGCAAGACGCTTTACTCTCACGGTGCCTCTCTTTACCCAGGTGTATAAATGGGTACCGGCGTAATGCTGGGGGTAACCCTGCGATGGACTAGCATCCCATCCAGGGGGGAGCATAAATACTCCTAGTCGCTTCATGCTACGGAAACCGCAGATAAGCGCCAGCCTTACTGGGCCTTAAGAAATGCAAAAACAAATTTGACTGCTTAGTGTACGAAATGCTTTTTATAAGAGCGTTAAAACCAAATCTCAACGTGCAAGCAGACTCCATTCGTGCGAAAGTATTTTTATAATCTTTTTACAATTTTTTACAATCTTCACACCCTCTTTATGTTAATTCTTCGCGCCAAAACCGCTTTAAATGTTGCAATTTGCATGATCTTTTTATATTTTCCTTGATAATGGAGTCATGAATACTCCGAAACGTCAGATTTTATCGTTGTTTTTTACCGTTTTATGTTTTAAGAAATCTCTTTTAATATAATTGAACTGTGGAGAAAATCAAGTTAAGGCTGATCATCGCAGTTATTACTGAATTAACGTTACTTGCATGAACAGTAACGAAAGGATCGCTTGAAGAGTTCAGCATTAACTTGATTCTCTCCGCGGTTCAAATACATATGGCTTTCATATATTAACTTAAGTCATATCTATATCCTCTCTGGGCTCAATATGAACCCAGATAATGACCTGGCCTGATAGCTCAACTGGTAGAGCAGTCCAGAGGTCTGAGTTCGAATCTCGTTCAAGACTGAACTTTTCAGGCTTTCCTTTCGTTACTGCTCAAGTAACGTTAAGTAATAACATCCATTGATCAGCATTAACGTGATTATTAGTACTGTTCGTTTCATCGAATTGTAGTTGTACGTAAGTATATGTAATCGCATGGACCACTACAGAGGGCAGTTAAGGATTAATTTCACGCGTATTTTCAACGTTTTCACAAAATTCGAGACAAGGGCAATTTGGAAAACTTTGAACATACAAGTGAAATTAATCCTTAATTGCACGAGGGCACATTGCGATTACAGGGCGAAATTATCAAGGGAAGCTTGTTCAGTGCTTCGACAAATGACAACCAACAAGTTCCCATTCGGTTAAAGTTTAATTCAATAAATCGTTGCTGTCGACAGAAATAACGCTTAAAATGTATTTTATATGTGGACAAAAAAGTAGTTTAATCTGGAAGAAGATTTTCTTGTAACTTCGCTTGTTCTGGATAAGCAACTGTTAACCAATCAGGATCAAGCAACGCGCCCTCTTGATTATGAAAAGTGCCGGCTCGAATGTGCCCTCGTGATTAAGGAAAAATGCCCTCCGTCTCAGCCAATCAGCAAATTCAGTAATTTTGCCCCGTATGTGATAACAACAATTATTAAAAACTGGATCATTGGATAATGCAATTCGAGAGTTTTGATTGGCTAAGCCATCATGGGTTATGAGCCATTATACCATGATCTACAAACACGGCAAGAATATGCGTGATTTTTTGGGCCTTTTTATTTTTATTGAAGTCTAGTTTTCTATATTTTGGGGGCGTTTTTAATAAAACAATTATTCCACTCGCGCTTGTTGGATATGAGATTATTATAGCCAACTCGGCGCTACGCGCCTCGTTGGCTATCTATCATCTCATATCCAACGCGCGCTCATGGAATAATTGTTAAGTACAAGGCAAAAGTAGAGACAATCTCAGTGGACAAAACTCATCGGGAAAATGAGACACACCACCCAAAAAATGTTCATTTCTGAAGTCGATTGCTTACATGTAAATTGTCCTGATAAGTGAGAGGATCACTTTAATCTTTCTCATTTAACCCGCGCTTCAACTACAAATTTCTTTCCTCGATAAAAGATTAACTTCTCCATACCTCCCCCATTGCCTCTAATCCAATGTTGGTTTAGAAACGGCCAAAGGCTTGCATCGTATTTTGCACTACATTTAGCAACAATGATACTTGATGTGGGAGAAAGGGGAACCCAATAGACTTTGTTTGTGAGTGCATGTCCAATGATATTCACGCCGAACGTTTTCCCAAGAGATTTGTCCAAGATTTGACAAAATATTCAAGTTTATCCCAAACAAGCATTTGCTCCATGGTCTAGCGGTTTCTTCGGCTTCAAGGCAGCTGTTTGATTTTCATGGTCGATTTGATGTATATTTTCATCTCATCACTGACTTAGTGATTATATAGCTGATGCCATTTCAGCTAATTAGATGAAGTGAAGATTATATGTGCTCAATAACCCAACCACAAATAAATTCGCGGTCTACCTTAGCATTTGTCCAAAGGATCGTAAATTAAAAAATGAACATATTTCAGTATATTTTACAAATTAACAGAGTTACTCATATTAGTTTGTGAACAGAGAGAAGTGCCGATAAAATTTTAGCTACTTAAATGTCATGGGCAGACAAAATCATTCATTTTCTCTTACATGGGCTAAATTGGATGCCCCCCTCTCCGAAAATCGGCCTCAGATTGAAGCCAAGATTGCCAAAGAGTGTTTTTTGCTTTTATTTTACAAGGCTCTACCATTTTCACCGAAAACTACTCAAAAAATCATTTATGTTGTAATGATTTGCAAATGCACTAATAGCTACTAATTAAACTGTTTTCAGAAATTGGAAACTGGAACTTTTCGAACGAGCGGAAATAAATACTGTGGATGAAACACATACACTGAATCCTGCATGCCTAAGAGCAACACTTAAGCTTCTAGGACCTTGTAAGACCTCTAGGTCTAGACCGCACCGTCTTTTGGATATCACTACATAAAGTTCCCAAAAATCTGCTCATTGCCATACATAAAAATATGAGACAAAAACGTGCAGAAGGATGACTTGTCGAATAATCGACCTTAGGCAATATTTTGG
>OX421457.1:32995102-33000102 GCA_949126865.1 Montipora capitata | reverse complement strand
AACAAAATTTCCACAAACGCTGACCTTGCTCAAATCTGATCAAGCATTTTAACTAAATTTTGAGTCGCTAATTGAAAGCAAGTATTGGATTGTTTTGATCTTAAAAAGTCATAAACTCCTCTCTTGATACGGATATAAAATTTCTGTATTGAACACACCTGCTCTATATAAGCTCGTTTGGTTTGTTTGTTCCTGCTGTTTTCAATTGAATATTTCTCTTGGCATTTTTTCCATTTTATAAATTGTGGCTTCTTTCCGAAACCAATCATTACGTTTAATTGAAAACATGAAGGCTATACAGAGACTTTTCAATCGCTAATCATATTCATGTAGGTAAAAGTCATTTACTCTTATCCTTGAAATTGTGGGCTTTGAATTTGTGGCAAATTCTTTCGTGATCAATATTCCTTATCGCAAAACGTCAACTGAGCTTCTTGGTGAAAAGATAAGGCAACTATTGCATCGCTCATTACGCAGTACAGTCTGTAAAATGTCTTTGTTTACCCGTGTTTCTAGCCTCTGAAGTCGGTCTCCGACTTTTCAAGAAAATAAGTGCTACTTCCTGTCTTCGTAACAATGAAATTTAAGTTCCATATGGAGATACTGTTAACCACAGGGAATAAATTTATCGCATTTTTGTATCGGCTTCATCAAATCTGCATGCACCTCGTGCTGAGATATTTTCACTTTTGCAGGTGTTTATGGAGCACCCTGCCATGCTTTTCTTTTTTGATTTTATTTGGGGCGTGTTTGTCTATTAACGGTTAAAGAAACTGGTGATAAACGAACTCATCGTGAAAGGAAAAAAGCCATTTTACAAGGCATTAATTATTTTTGTGCCTCGTAGGTATTTGGTTACTTCATATTTTATGGTTGAATGCCTACGTGTACGTGTACGTTGATGTGTTTTGACTAACTTTTAACAGCAACTTACCAGCTCCCCAATTCTTATTCAAGGCGTACTCCATGAGCAATAACATTGAAGGATAGTTAAAGGTGATTCGAGTTTGCATTTTTGTGTAAAGTGACTTTCTGGCTTCAAGATGACCAAGGTGTAGTGACAGCCTGGGTGGGGGGGGGGGGGGGGGGGTAATTGGGTCAATATTATTGAATTGCAGTAAATATCAACATACATGTGACATAGTTATCCAACTTCAAGGAAGATGTTTAAACGCCTGATTAATTAAGGACCCTGGATTGTATTATAATTTTTTCCAAGGTCTGAGAAAATGCCATGCTATTCGACGAAAATGGTGCAGCATTTTGTCAAACTTGGGTGGTGTTCGGGAGGTTGATCTTTTTTTAACCATTGGAAAAGAGAGCATTTCAAAGAAGAAGATTATCGTAATCCTTATTATTAAAACCCTGAAATTAGCTCTCCTTTCATTTCTTTATGAATTTAGTCAGTGCATGTAATTAATTGAATTATGCCGCACTTAGCTGAAGGAATTGACTATTTGCTAGTGGCTATGATAGACAAAAGATACTTGAGGTTGTGATTGTTTCATCAGGCAGATATCAAATGAATAATAATTTTATCCTGGTAAATACTGACTTCCAGTCATGATATTTTTGCATAAACAACAGGATATTTTGAATTGCCCATAAAGTTGCCTTCCATACATCTCATCATGCAATTGGTGCAGTAGTTGCCATAGAGCATGTACACCTGTATGCCTTGAAAAAAATTACCGGTATGCAAGTATGTTAGATTAATTAGATTGATTTGAGGTATTTGGGGTGAATGTTCCTCTTGACTTGATTTTGCAATCTGACAGATGTTACATGTACATTCAAACACTAATGAAATCCTTTCACTTAGCATGGTCAAGTTGGTCTTAATTTTATTAATTTGTTTAATTATACACATAAAAGCATTTAATACAAAAAATTAACAAGACTAACATGCATATCCAGGTTTTTTCGTTGAAAATAAAAAAACAACAATAACAATAGCAAGGGCTTAAGCATCCTTGTCGTGTTTGGTACACAATTTATTTATCTGGGGGAATTTGAAGCCAAGGGTTCATTTTGTAGCTTAGTTTACGTTAGTTGAAGGGAGATAATATTATTAGACCTATCAAAATTTCCATGCTCTCCTATCTTCAGATTTTTAGCCTTCAAGAGTATAGACCATGCTTTTTTGTCATATTGCATGACTTGGAAGTAAAGTTTAAACCAATTCAATGCAGATTTTTCAGAGTAGTAGTAGTAGTAGTAGTAATAATAATAATAATAATAATGATAATAATAATAATAATAATAATAATAATAATAATGACAATTTTTTTTATAATAATAATCATCTTTATTAACACATTCTCAAACAATCTTAAATTTACAACATATAATCTTTTAAAATGCTGAAAAAGACATTCACAACAATTCTATCAATTACTATACATGGAGAATGGTGTTTGTTTGTTTTTTTTTTTTTGCTGAAGACATTAAAATCTGAACAAATTCATAATAAGGCCTACCAAGGATCGGATTTGCATACTATCTACCCTACAATTCCACCGGGACGAGCCAAAACTCAGCAAAGTGAAGAAGAATGTGCTCGGGTAGAAGAGACGACACAAATGTCTGGATTAGTGTACACTCAACCGGGGATTTACCGTGAAATCGACACCAGAACTAAAGAAGGCTTATGAAGAACAACTTAGAAATCATTAATAGTACTGTAACTGAACTAGTGATGCAATGTAGCACATCACTGATTGAAAACCCTTTTTGTTATCTGTGGATGGTTAATTGTGCACTGTACTCAACTGCTGCCACCTTTCTACTGTTGAAAGGATGGAAAAAAGCTGCAGTCCAGGATGGATTGACGAAATCTATCAGTGATAGAAGGAGGAAAGAATTCAAGGATAAAGCGGTTGAACTCCGGAAGAAGATATCTATCGCAAAGGCTGAACTGGAAAGACTGGGGGATAATAGGAAACTAACAAAGAAAGGAAAGAGAAATAATTAAAAGTAATTTTGAACTATATGGAAAAGAAGAAATCACAGTTGAGGAAGTTACAGGCAAAGTATATTAGAGAAAAGAAACAATAAGAAGCAAGATCATTGAGTAGCCAATTTAAGCAAGACACAAGGCAGATCTATGCCAAGTTTGCAGTGATGTGTGAGAGTGGAGATTGTCCTACATATCAAAGAGCCAATAACAACCGTTCTCATGACAGCAGCAATACCTTCAAACATATTGTGGAAGCAAGTAGCTTTTGGCAGTGCCTGTGGGAGATGAGAGGGATTGGTGACAAGAATGCTGCAGGCACATGTACCTCCCCCTGCAGAACAGGATTGGAAACTGGAAACTGAAGATGCTGTAAAGATTCTGATCAAGAAGAGAAACTTCAGTGCGCCTGGTCCGTGATAAACTCGTGAACTTGGTGGAAATGAGCTTGGTCGCTACATGAAGGTGTCACACAAGCATTCAAGTCCATTACCAAAGTCAATGAGCCATACCCACTGTGATTTGCAGAGGGTAAAACACAACTCGTACCCAAACAAGGTGACTTCTCTAGTGAAAATCAATCAACAACCCATGGCCTGTCTCAACAACATCTATAAGTGGTTTACAGTACGTCATGTCTACAGACCCATTAGACAAACACCTGAATGATTATGATTTGACGAAAGGCGATTAAAGGGGTGCAAAGTCAGGCTGTAGTGGAACTACCAACAGCCTTATGATTGACAAGATGGTTACTCAGGTATGTCACTGAAGAAAACGCAACCTAAGCATGGCTTGGGTTGATGTCAGGAAAGCGTACGATTCTGTGGATTATAGTTGGCTGATAAAGATGATGGAAGTACACAGGCTTACCCGTCTGGATCGGCAAGGTGATTCAAAATCTAAGTGCAAGCTGGAATACCAAGATTGTAGCTTCTACAAAGCAAGGAATGGAGACATCAGCCACCATCAGATTTAAAAAGGGACTGTCTCAGGGTGATGCCCTCTGTCCACGCCTTTTTATGTTGTGTTTAAACCCCATTGTGTGGTTATTGAATGCTGCTGAGGGATACAAGTTGTCCAAACCTCTATCGACCAAGGTGACTCACTTACTTTAAGTAGATGACCTTAAACTCTTTGCTGCCTCTGAGTGTAAATTAAACAGGGTTTTACGATCAACCTGTAATGCTATGCAAGACATGGGTCTTCACTGGAATAGGCCAGTTTCGTATTCTAACGGTTGGACTGGATCTAGCATGAAATGGAGGCTAATGCAGGTAAATTAATTTGCATTTGAAAAGATTTTCCCGCATTAGCCTCCATTCCATGCTAGATCCAGTCCAGCCGTGAGAATTCGAAAATGATCTATTCAAAGAAATGCAATGTCATCCATTCTAGAAGAGGTAAAGAAGTTCAAAATGTTAAAGATCTCAGGCTTGACTAAAAAAAAACAGTTGTGAAGAACCGTGAGTCAGGATTCAACTGCAAGTTCCTAGGAATTAGAGAGTCAGTGATGTAAGACGAGAATCAAGCACTTACAGAAGCAATGAAGGTGTACTTGAAGGGATTGTCAGTAATCTGGATAAGCCCTCTGTCGGATTGTAATCGCGTTATCACAACCAACCAGTTAATTGCTTTACCGGTGCTCACATACCCTATGTGGACACAGCACTGGCCACTAGAAGAACTAAGGAACATAGACAGACAAAAAAGATCATCAGTGAAAATGGAGGAAAACATCCACTAAGCTCCACGGCTGTGTTATATCTTACCAGAGAGAAAGGTGGACGAGGTTTACGGGCTATTGAACAAGAGTATAAGTTGATCAAGATAAAAGCGGCTGTCAAGTTACATGACAATTCAGACCCCATGATGAGAACTGTCCAACAATTTGAGGAAAGATCGGCGGAAAAGGGATTTTCCTCACTCATTAATTAAAGATGCAAACAAGTTTGCTGAGGAACTAGGGATTGAATAACCCCTAACCATCGTGCAGCCCATTGGAAGCACCAGAGGTGAAGATCAAGGGACAGCAGGTTAAGAA
>OX421457.1:32977602-32987602 GCA_949126865.1 Montipora capitata | reverse complement strand
TCTCTTTGAACGTTTTATGTTGTGCGTGCAATATAGTTAGTGGCACTTTTTGACACCTTTTTCCCCAAACTTCCGGTTGGCCGTTCTCGTCCTCGTTTTTGCATCTCAGTTTGTCACGGTTCTTTACGCGCTGACGATTTTATTCTTTTTCAAAGTTGAACTTAATCGAATATCTAGTACGTGCGCAGCGTTTTACTGAAGGGACCCAATATGCTACTTTCGTGTATTCAGAACTCACTTATCTCGCGAAACAGTTAGGAATACAGTTTAAAATAGTAGGGCTCAATTTTTTGTCTCCATTAGGAAAGCCTGACTGGGGTTTATTACGTCCAAATAGACCCCAAATCGTTGCGTGACATCCTTAAGGTTTTTAATAAATTCTGATTTCAACCTTAACAGGTTGAAATCAGAATTTATTTTACCACAACGACAACGTAAAGTTTGTTTCCTTCATTTCGCACATAATTTAGTTTTTAGGCTTGATGCTTCCAAATAAATATGAAAAACAAGCGCAGGATTACTGTGAAATTGATAATGATAAGTCGCTCTTCATTCCTCACTTTAAATTAAATATACACGCAAATATGTTTTCTACATGTTAGTTCAAGTGCAAAAAGCCCTTTAAATCTTGCAATCGCATTCATAATACGCCAGTAATTAAGAAACGAAAGATATCATGAGCAACTGAAAAGAAGTGGCAGAAGTCACGGCTTGACTTCCGTGACACCATTTACACAAGTTGACGGATTGATGCTGTGACTTTGCCGATTTTGAGGGTGTTGATAGTCGGCGCTGATAAAAAGCCCGGCGCTAATTTTTATATCCGGATTAAGACCAACGTTTCTACTAACTAAATCTAAAAATTTCGGGCGATTTGCTATTTTACCGGGAATGGATATTTCCTTCTGAAAAAATGCACCGAGCCGGGAATTTCGACCACGCAAAATTTTGCTAATTTTTCACGGCTTTCCCTGAATTTCTGTTTCGACACAGAAGTGAATGTTTAGGCTCGAATTACTCGTTGACACGTATTAAAGAAGTTTCTGGGCACAAATGTGAGGTTAAAAGCGATGCGAACTGAAAATGGGGATTGATTTGAATTTAGCATCTTACGCTAAAATGGCGGCGTTTTCTCTGATCGCGGGGGCCGAACAGAATTTCGTCATTTTAGGGAATTAAAATAAATCTTTCAAGAAAAAAATCCCACCACGTTTCTTACAGTATGATAGGCTATCTTTGTATGAAATATGAAGAATTTGTTTTTTTCATCATGTGCCAACCTTTTTTATTTTCGCTCGGTTTTAGTGGACATTTCCTCTTAAGTCAAGAATATTGCTTTGAATTGTAAATTCCGCATATTCTTTGTAAAATTTGAACCACTGAAAGTTTAGGAGAAACGAAATAATAATGAAGCAATTTTTTTCTGTGGTTTGTGTCTTCAAATAAAGAATTAAAGTTTAAAAGTGCAAATGCTAAAGGTCCAACACTTACATGTAATATATATACTACAAGCATATTATACAGATTAATGTAGATCCACTTGAGTTTTAATTTCTGTGGTCTATAAGGAGAGTACAAAGCATGGAAAACTGTTGTTAATAGACCATTTTACAGCCTGGTAAGACGTAATGTCATTAATGAAAAGGAAATGACCATCAGTCATTGACTGTTGTTATTCCATTAATTTTTTTGACAAATACCGGTACTATTTGAGTAACATTTGATATTGGAAAAGAATAATTATTTACATGTAGAATGCAGAAAAAGAGAGGTAGTTGAACAAATTTCTGCAGGCACTCACAATCACTTTCAGTATCTTGAAACATTGTCATTTTGTCTAATGGGATCGGTAGACATGATGTACTGTAAACCACCTATACATGTTGTTGAGACAGGCTATGGGTAGTTGATTTTCACTAGAGAATTCACCTTGTTTGGCTATGAGTCATGTTTTACCCTCTGCAAACCACAGTGGGTACGGCTCATTGACTTTGGTGATGGACTTGAATGCTTGTGTGACACCTTCATGTAGCGAGCAATGTGTACATGTAGTTAAAAAAATAGGGAATGTATGTATTTGTACATGTAGTCAAGAAAAATATTGCCCAAACAAGATGTATATGCAATCAAATGCTTCTGCTAATAGAATAATTATTCTTAACTTTAGAAAGAAGTTGGTGTACTTACTGCAAATAGCTGGCTTACATAAAGACAAAGTGATTTTGCGCGGGATGGATAGGTATTCTAATTTGTATGCTATTTTAATTATCGTCAGATCTTTTGATTGACAATCTACCCTCAACGCATTCTGAGGAGTCATGGCAGGGCCGCAGGATAACAGTTGTGTGTGCTGTCAGATTACCTAAAGGGGGAACAACTGCAAAATTCTCCTGGATGCATATTCCATCAAACACACCTGTGGCCAGAAAAAATCACGATGACACAAGAACCAAAAGCTACTTGACAATAACAACATATAAAGATGAAGACTTTGAGGCACTGCAGTGCCAAGCAGAGACAAAAAACACCGTCAAATACCACGTCATTAACATCACTAGACTGAGTGGGTTGAAACTAAAATTAGTTGAACATAAATTTGTTTAAAAAAATGTAAATTGGGAAATCAAAGGAACAACTTAACTGATTTAATAGACCACTTCTTTAAAGAGGCTTTCAGGAGCATTAGAACAAAATAATCTTAATTGGGTTATAAATACAAACTGTCAAGAAGAAGATATGTTGGCTCTTTACAACCAAATCTTGGATGAAAATAATTTGTGTGTGTCTGTGTGTTTTTGCAATATTTGTCTTCTGCATTGAATATGACTCACTGGGATCTTTAGATCATAGAGAATTATTACCATCATAAATTTGCACATTATGTCCAGGATTGACCCTAATTAGACGCACATCCAATTTTGACATCCAATGTTAATTGTCCCTTCAAGTAAGGGCAAAGGTTAGCATTAGTAATGATTACTTTT
This sequence comes from Montipora capitata, assembly GCA_949126865.1. Classification (NCBI taxonomy): domain Eukaryota; kingdom Metazoa; phylum Cnidaria; class Anthozoa; order Scleractinia; family Acroporidae; genus Montipora; species Montipora capitata. The sequence goes on along the minus strand of OX421457.1, from coordinate 32,984,618 downwards.
AGCTTTAGGTAAATGTAGCTGTTAATCTTTACTTAAAGAGCAGCATTTGGGGGACACTTTGTCATGTTAATTGTCTGAGTTAATTGTCTGAGACAGGAGTGACATTGAAGTTGGGGAGAAGAGCGCCGGGTCTAATTTGCAGGTCGCAGGCCGCGGGTTGCAGGTCATTGTTTCACCAATACAGAAAGTATCCTAAACATTCTTAAAAGCTAACCTTAGGCCTAATTAGGCCTAAACAAAACTTTTTAGGCCTAAGGTTAGCTTTTATGAATGTTTGGAATACTTTCTGTATTGGTGAAACAATGACCTGCAACCCGCGACCTGCGACCTGCAAATTAGACCCGCCGGGAGACGAGCAAGGGGGCACTTCTTGACGCTTGTTGAAATCTGCGTACATCTAATTAGGGTCAATCCTTGACTTATATTAAAACCTCCACTCTTACTACAGAATAAGTTTAAACCGAAGGAAATTATGTTTACAAACAAATTTCTTCAAAATTTGTTTTTAAAAAAGTGTTTATATCAGGAAAAGTGAATTTTAAAATCGCTCATTTTCACTTTCAAATTTTGCGGGTGCCGCCATCTTGAATAATTGTGACGTGTTGCTGTTACCCTATTGTTCTGACACAAAGAGCTTTTGTCTAATAACAATAGGGCAACCGTAACAAGTTGCAATCATTTCAGATGGCTACACCCGCAAAATTTGAAAACAAAACTAGGTGATTCTAAGACTTATTTCTTTTGGATACAAACACTTTCTTTGAAAATATTTTAGATTGACTTGACTGTAAAAGTTACTTCCTGTGAATTAAAGTTATTTTTTTTGTTGAAGTGGAGGTTCCCTATAAATTTGATTTAAGATTTTTTCTGACAATTTTTCATTTGATCACTGTGTTTCCATTGTAGGTTCTCCAACACCACCTAGAAATCTGAAGGCAGAGAGAATTTTTGATAAGCAAAATGCTCGGCCTCTAATTCGGCTTCGTTGGGACCCTCCCCAGAGCAATGGAGGAGCTGGGATACAGAAGTACATTGTATCTTACATACCTAATGGACTATCATGGAAGCAATCCACAGATTCAGAGACTGAGGAAACTGTATTTAATTATCTCAAGCTTCCTAGTGGTAACATTTACAATGCCCGGGTACGGGCAAAGAACAAGGCAGGTGTCAGTCCACCGTCAGATGAAGTCAAAATAATTCTTGGTATGTTGCAACTTGTTACAATTAGGGTGCGTTTGTTTGGGAAAATCCAAAACCAGATTTCTGATCTCGGATCAATGGATTCTTCAGCGTCAAAAAACATGCAAAATCCAAAAAAGGATTATTTTCCATGGCAACGCAAACAAATAAACCCATAGTGGCATGCAAATTTAAAAAACAAAAAAATTAGCGGTTAAGGTTGTTTTGGAGAAATTCTTAAATGAAAATGCCACCAGAAAAAAATACCTTAAGTAGTGATCAATAAAAAGAAATGACAAAAAACATGCTTTTTTTGCAATATTATTAACAATTGTTACAATGAATATTAATACATTAATACTATCTAAGAACTATATAACTAAATTGTATTTAAAATTTATTCTATTAAAATTTTGGTCTGGCAGGATAAATTATGGTGAATTTAGATTTAATCCGAAGTATCCTCCTCGAGTGTGAATATTTTGGATTCATGATCCGTTTTTGGATTTTGCCAAAAAAAAGTAAAATCCGTTTTTGGATTCAAGAATCTGTTTTTGGATTTTCCCAAAAAAATGCACCCTTAGCTAACAAATAAGTCTAATACTCAGGTAATGTAAGAAAAAGTGAACAAATAGTTTTATTATTGCATAAGATTGATGTTGTTTGGAACATAAATATCTGGGGAAAAACAAAGAGCCCTTCCTTGCAATACAGCCCTCAAATTCAGTTAGCAAGGGGTATGCACCTGAGTCATCCTAAGTGTAGGACTTGCAGACAGCATGCAGTGAATTTCTTTTCACACTGTGTTGGTTCACTTTAGGCACTTTGACTGTTGTCTGAATGCAGACAGCAACACTTTGAAACATAGAATAGTACTTTGGTCTTTTGAGGTGTACTAATTTGTCACTAATTTTGTTCTTATCCTTTTGAAAAAATCCACAGAAGATGACCCACGATAGGTACCTTTTCTGGGAGTGGGAAACTGCTCAGCTTAGAGACATATCTGCCGTTCCTGTCCGTCATGGTCTGGTCATTGTGATCTTGCTGCTAAGTTACCCATCTATGCTGTGGTAATAATTATGCTGTGTATATGGTCTGTTGATATCTGACTACCAAGTCATTATGAAGAGAGCTGAATGAAGATTTCAGGATGTGTGAATTCAATCAAAAGCTATCGGGAGAAGGATAATAATTATAAATAATAATAATTATTATTATTATAGGATGTTAGAACTTATATGGATTCACTTGCAAAGGCAAACTCTTTCAGAAAACACCATAATTATTTGGTCTTTTAAGAGTCATTTATTGAGTGTGTTGTGTTGATTTTAACTTATTTAAAACCAAAAGCACTCTTTAGCGTCAAGTTTGGAATATATTTTACAATTATCAAGAATTGTGGAGAGCTTACACTGTAGATTGATTTTATAACAAAACTGGACATTTGATTACAAGATATTAATAGAAATAGAAAATTTATATATTTTGTATTTTAAGTTAAAGTTATTAATAGTTAATTCTTTCCACACTACAAGTGTATAGAGGAGTGGCTTGACAAGTGCAGTAAATTGAGCATTAAGCTGTTCCAAAATAGCGTGATAAAGTGTAGGCTTCGATGGAACTATAATTTGATACCAGCAGTTCACATATATACATATATGTACATGGCTTAACCTTTTCGCCTCTGACCTGCCCCCGTTGCTTAGTAAAATTGTCTGGACTTAGACAGAGGGAAATGTCTAGAAGAAGTGTCACTCTTAGAAAGCAAAGGGTTAATTAATAAGATCGCAACTTGTACCTTTCTCATTTATTTACTGAATCTCGTCATGTCACATACATTGTATAAGAACTTTTAGTTTTTCTGTGGGAAATCAAGTTTTGTCCACAAAAGGGGGAGGATAACAAATTATTATAGATTTTATTAAGACAGTTATTCCATTTGCCCATGCTGGATACCACAATGGTTATAGCCAACTTGGCCCTCCAGTGCTCTTTGGGTAGGTGTTTAGCACCTTTTACCAACAAGGGTTCAAAAATTAATACATTGTTCAAGGTACGGGTCCATTTTGTATTAATAGGTCAGTTGGTTTAGCTTTCATACTTTTTGAGCCTTTTTTTCTTGGCTACTTTGCAGCAGTTTAAGTTCATGTGACTACTCTAACTTAATTAACACTTTCACTCCCAAGGGGAATCCCCAAGTCTCAGTGGCCCTTACGGGAGCAAAAGGGTTAAACAAAAAATTCTTTTCCATAGTAAACATGTACTGATATACCCAGTTTTTAAGACAGGGTGTCGACAAAGAAATAGAGTGGGGAAAATCCCCACTGAATCCTACCAAACCATTATAAATTTCCTGTTAACTTGTTAGCTCATGTAGCTGACCTTGTAGAGTTTTTGACCCAAGACCCCCCAGGGTCTCCATTGTCGTGCAAAGAGACCCTGGGAACAAGGTTGGAGATCCCCCTCTTATCTGGAACACTGCACACCATTACTTTTCCCTCAAAATGGACCACAATACTATAAATAAAGAAAATCAGAAGTTAATTTAAACTCTTCTGAATTTATCTTAAAATTAACATTTGTTGGTGTTGTTGTTATCGATCTGTAGAAGGATAAATACAGATGAATATTACAGCAGTTGTGATTTGCTCAACAATAAAAATCAACATAGTGTCAACTGAGTCCTGTCTTGTGTTTTTGGTTGTTCCAAGCTGTTTAGGCATCATTTTGCAAGATCTTTTCTCTACTGCTGGTTAGAGAGTCAAGAAAATTGACAATTTTCTCAATGCCTAAAACAGCTTGGAACGACCAAAAAAACATAACACAGGACTCAGTTGACACTTGGTTTGATCTTTCATTTGAATTATTTTTTTTCAAACTTTATTGCCGAGCAAATTGCAACCGCCGAAATATTCTTCTGTATTTATCCTTCTACAGATCAATAGCAACAACACCAGCAGAGGGTGGTCCACCTGTGTGTACAGGCACTACAGGTTTTACAAAATACGATGACAAAATGTCATGGAAAATTTAAAGTCCCATATTGCCTCTAATTTATGCCATGAGTTGTTCAACTTTGCTACATTATTTTACACAAACATTGAGGTCACCCATGGTAAAATTAATAGTCTTAAAATACTTTTTGAGGTTTAAAAGTAGGCTGTAATTTAATCCATTTTGCTTTGGAAAGGAACATGACCCATTCGACTTAGTCCACCCGAGTCAGTGCTGGGAATTCCATCCCCTACTCTTCATCAACAGTGCAGGTTTTTTTCATCATCTTAACCCATTAACCCTTAAACTGGCCTAAACCAGCCAGTATTTTACTCTGTCTAACGCCAAGAACAAGCAATGCAAGACTATTTACTTTTCATTTTATTTTGTACAAAGGTAACTGACTTTCAGATTTGTTAAACAAAAACAATTTTGTGCGCTGTTTGTTGTGTCCATAGTTGACCATAGTTATGACATGAAAGAAACTAGAACAGTGTTAAGCATAAGGGAGTGAGAGATAAATAATTTTAAAAAGTGAAATGATTAAAACCTTGCTCTATTTCTAAGTCTTACACAGTAAGAGGAATTCTGTTTATCAGTGCATGCAGAAAAGTTCTGAAAACTACAAACAATAAGAACTTATAAGAGTAAATTAAGAGTTATCTTGCCAGGAAATTATTACTAAAGAGATCAACTTAGACTGACAAAATGTGTCCGCATATGGATAAGCCTATAAATACTTCTACTGACATCTAAGTAGAAGGCCTCTAACAAGGATCATGTGTCTTGGTATAAACAGGCATTCTTTATTAAAAAAGAAAGCCTGATCAAGTCAAGGTTGGTAAAATGCTGGTGAGAGAGCTATGTTACAAAATTAATGCATCCTGACTCTTGGTTTTTGAATCCTCTCTTCCAAACAAATAAACCAATGAACAGAAGCTGACGTCAAAACAAGATGCTTCTAAGCCTTTCCATTACAAAGAAAACACAAGTGAATACAGGCAGCATTTTAAGATCCATTTGTCATGTCTTCCATTTCTTCGTCAACATTTGTGTTGTGTTTGTTCCTTCCAGGCACATGACCTGTTCTTAGTAACATTTCTAATCTTTGAACCTCGTCTAGGGAACGAGCATTTGCAATGGCAGCCTGGAGATGAAAGCAAAAAATACAAACAACTTAATAATCCTCAATGACAAGCAGAATCTGCTGGTATGGCTATTACTTCCTCTACATGCCAAAGACACAAACATAACTAGTTTTTGTGAACAATATCAACACAAAAGATTGATATAAAAGTAGCTTGGTGTAGCAATGGCATAATGGCAATTGCACCAGCAATCCATTATTGCCGCCCAAGTTCAAATCAAGTGCAGAGTTTAATTATTTGCATTGGTTCCCTCCTCATCTTGCAGTCTTTTGGTCATGTAGCATGTAGTTGATTACAACTAGAGGATACCATTACTACATTTAAGTTTATTTGAATTTACACAAACGCATAAGAATGAAATGTGTGTGTTTAGAGAAGACAAGTTTCGTGACTTGGCGGCCATGTTGGTGTACAAAACAATACAAAATGTATGCATGGAATATGCACAAAAATAGAGTGTGGTTCCCTTAGGAGAGAACGTCTATTCTTCTTGTACACCAACATGGCCGCTGTGACATCACGTGAAAACGATCTATAAGAAGAGTTTACAAATTTAGAACAAAGCAATACTCCTGGAATGAGTTACACTGAAGTTACTGTCTTTAACTTTCACTCCCAACAGTGTCAATTGTAGATTTTACTCTGTCTAATGCCAGTAGATTTTATTTATCAATAGGGCCCTCTCAGGGCTTAATAGGGAAAAGATAAAGGCCTAAATAGTCCCAGTTTAACATCCTGAGCCTACTACAGCAACACAGGGTGGGCGCTGCAGTTGCTGCTAGTGACAACATGGTCTCTTGGGTTTGGTGCACCATGGGCTCAAGAAGTACTTTTGAGTCATCCTTTTGGCTCAGAGAGTGCCACCAGCAGATTCAATGAAAGCTAAACTGATCCGTAAAAACTCGCCGATCTAAAAGCCGCACCCTGAATTTAGCAGCTCAAATTTTGGAAAAAAAACGTTTTTTTGAAAGAAATCAAAAGAATCCAAAGTCAAGTCTTGAGAAGGCGAATGTAAACTCGCTATTAACATTGGAATGGAAAATACTTCAAAGTCTTACCCACAATTTTAGCACTTTAATTTAATAACTCACTGAAAAACTACATGTATGTCCCAATTAACCCTTTGATGTCTAAACCGGCCAGACTTAGTATTTTACTCTGTCTACGCCAGACGATTTTACTCGTCAATGGGTTAATGAACATCCTTTCTACCACCTTTGACAAATGATTGATCTTTTTCTGGTATTTGTTAACAGGAATTTCTTCATTCAACACAGTTTTTCCTTAGCTTTTTGCATGAACGGAACTTTTGAAGCTTTGTAACTAAGCATTGGATTGGACCCCAAGATCAAACGTGAAAATGGAAAAGCAGCGTGATGTTTTAAGAGTTTTACACAAAGCGATAAGCTGCATGAAACATTGCCCAGTGTAACAGGGTCTTTATTATTTTGTTCGTCAGTAGTTGACACAAGACTATTTGTTCCACAAATTTGCTATCAAAGTGCTAAACGGTGAAGAAACAGTGGGCCATCTACCACGCGGGGGAGCAGGGGTGACGCAGTGGTGAGAGCACTCACCTCCCTCCAATGTGGCCCGGGGTCGATTCCCAGTCCTGGCGTCATATGTGGGTTGAGTTTGTTGTTGGTTCTCCCCTTGCTCCGAGAGGTTTTTCTCTGGGTACTCTGGTTTGCC
>OX421457.1:32957602-32972602 GCA_949126865.1 Montipora capitata | reverse complement strand
TTTATTCATATTCTTGAAGTATTTAGCTAATAGCTCACCTCCATCTTGTGATGATCCAATGAATTTACCACCACAATATATATTAGAAAATGTTAGAATTTGTTTGTACATGTAAAAGACATCTTAAATATTTATTTCATTTAATTTTGATCGTGAATCTTAAACTTTCAGATGCCAGGGGCAGTTTTGCAATCATCAGTCACTCAAATTGCATACCTTCCAATACTCTAGCATCCAGGTAAAACAAAAAGTTACTTAAGGGAAAAAGATATTACAAAGTGACTAAATTCTGAAGAACATGGGTCCACATGTGAAAGTTACATACTGTAACACGTTTTCCTATAATTTTCCAGTGTATCCAATGGGTCTTGGAAAAAGTTGGGAATAAAGATCTAATGACTCATAAATACATGTAACTAAACAACTCACTACATTTAGATTAATTTTTTTTAATGGCACTGGTGTCTCACAAACCATTGTTATTTTTATCCTTGGCATTGTCATGAACAAGGGCATTCTACACTAAAAGGGCTATTTTAATAAAAACATTTACGTAATTCATTTGCTTCTTTATAACAAGCTCTTTCAAAACCTGAATGGTAAAAAACTTATTCAGATACATACATGTACAGTACCGCTCAAAGGAAAGTTGACAGTCTCGACTCGATCCTCGAAACTCGATTCTCACGTCGCGAAGATGTTCGAGTTTCAAGATGCGAGAATCGAGAGTCGAGAAAGATGAACTTTGGAACATGCATAAACTTGAAAAGAACTCGCAGGATGCAACAAGTTTGATGAAATAAAAAATAAAAATTAAAAAACACTCTACAGACCTTGATACATGTTACAGTGTACATCTACAAAGCAGCTAAAAAAATTATTTGTACAAATTATTAAATTACGGTAACACCATAAAAATAAATAATAATTATATAAAATTATTTAAAAAAAAATTAATACCATATTCTGTTGTTGTTTAACAGCAAGCTCTTCAGTCTTCTGAGAAGAGGAAATCCTTCAAGTTTGCGGATGTCATTTTCTGACAAATCAATGGTATCAAACTGGTCCTATAAAGAAAAATAAAGTGTTTATGCAAATTACAAATGCCAGGAAAAACAAGCGAATGGCATATTGCGCAAGGAAATTGAACAATCCCATTTCTCACAACGGAGAAATGATTGAATTCCTTAAATTTCAAGGTAAGCTGTTATTTTCGGACTTTTGTAGTTGAATGATGTCATTTTGTCAACAATTATGTCCAGCTTGAGGAGTTAAGTTTTGAATTCCCACATGTTGTGTGGCATGATCTGAGCTGTTTTTTAGGCAAGACAATCAGCGACAATTTCGATCTGTTGCCAGTGATATTTAAACATTTCAGTCGAAGTTCAGTTTGTTGCATGCTTTCCAAGTGAATTTCAAGCATTGGTTTGCTTATCGTGAGCGAAGTGACAGAGAATCCAACGGCAAAGTTTGTCAAGTTTTTGTTTTTTGTGACCCTGCTGATATTAATTCCAGGCACGCACATGTCATTGTCTCGGTTCTTGCTTTGGACGCAACTTGTCTGTTTTGAAAATTATGCAACTTTTTCGGAGTTAGTGTTAAAAGTAAAGTGTTGAACATGAAACTTGAATGTAAAGACCTAATCGGCTAACTCAATGTTGCACCCAATTCAAATCTCCCGGGACTAAGATTTTTTGTGTATTGTATTTGCATGATAATGTAGCATTCATATTTAATGATATGGAAATACCTGGAACAAAACGTTTTATTCCCAAAGGGTTTGAATTGGGTACAACATTGAGTTAGCCGATTATATGTACGTCTATTCAGTTGCTTGATTAACAATGGCCAAGGCGAAGTCACGGCTGCACGGGCCAACGATGAACTGTGCACTGATTGCCTATATTTGTTTACTCTTTTGTTCCTAAATTACACCTCAAGTGTTGTTAAAATACGTAATAATCTTTTTGTTACGGAACACTGAGATTCAGATCAGTTTTTTTTTAAATTGCTTTGGAGATCTAGATCAGTTATCAACTGGAGCTAACAGTTCCCACAGCGTATGGATTCCTCGAGGCGTTTTCAGATGTGGTTGATGGAGCTTTGATACCCCATACATTTTGATCGATGAATTAACGAGCATAACAGTTTCAAAGAAATTGATCATTTTACTTTAAGTACCTATTCTAGGGGAGGGATGAGACTTTATTTTTGTGCAATTTAGAAATCTGAAAGGGTACTGCAACAGCAATTAAGAGACAATAGATCGAGTATTAATTCTTGAATACAGTACTAATTAGGTGGACCCCCAAAATTTTGCAATGCACCCCCAAATTTTTCAAAAAGGGGTCCAGAGGACCCCCAAATTTGAAAACGTGGATACATCTCTGTTGTGAGCACCTCTGAATGTAAAGATACCGAGTTTCAATCCTACTTGGGGAAGTTTCGAAGCTGCAAGGATGATAAAAATATGTTTAAAATAGCATTTTAGCAAATTTAATGTGAATTTCCACAAAAACGAAGGATTTCCAACTTGTATTCCATGTATTCCTATTCCGGAATACAGTCAATCGAACACACCCTAAGCTTCATTCCAAATTTCGAAAATGCTTTTCAACACAAGCTTACTACATTCATTTGTTCCTTTACTATCAGTGCATGTTTGATGCCAAGTTTTGTAAACAGCCATGCCCCACCCTTTAAGATGATTTAATGCCCTTGTCCTTATATCTTTTTTCATAAAATTGTATTTCTTTTGTCAGTTAAGTTGAAGTGATAAATTCTTTCTTGAGATTATCATATTTTATTAAAATTATGTATACATACCAAGGTTGCTCCCAGATTTTCAATAACAGGAATTTTGTAACCTATCGACAAGAAATCATGATTAGATGAGATAGAATGTGCAAGCTGTGGGATATAATGTAATCAAAAATAACCACACTACAGTTTTCCAAGTTTGAGTCAAATCACAACTGCACTTCGCAAGCGTCTTAAAAACTGAAACTTCATATGCAGTTATGGCTCCAAACTTTCGACGTCGTCTTCAAAGTTGCTTTGCGGATAAGTGGCGCTAATGACGTGAAAAGCAAAATTACACCGTTCTATAAAAAATAATTACCTCTAAACTCAGTTATCTGAGACGGTAAAATAAAACTTACCACGGAGATCGAGTTCTCTGTCTCTCAAAGCATTCGTGTATTGAGGGCTTTGCAGAATGAGATCTGCAGTTAATTTCATATTTTACGCAGATTTTCGCCAAAACAAACAAAAATAAGATAGAGTGGCTTTCGATTCACTCTTAAAAAGTTCTTTAGTCTTAATAGCTAGCAAAGTCTACAAAATTTAACGTGAAAGATCCCGTCTTTGTGAACAATCAAACAGATAAATTGCACGCCATCTTTGAAATGAACACGACACGTGAACGTTGCTCGTCCCAGTTTCCTATCGGAACTGATGGAACGCCTGGCGATTACAGACCACGCGTGAAGAAAAAAATGGTGGCACGGTTTGACTTTGTTCCCGTTGTGGAAGTTTCAGCTGCTAACTTTTCAGAAGTGTGGCCTTTTATGGTTCGTGCAATAAATGAATCATCCTTTGTGGCTGTGGATACGGTAGGTACACAGTTAATATCGTGCATCAGACATGCTTGACCTCGAAAAGTTTCCTAAGATAAGTAAAGCTATGATCCTCTCAGTTATGGACGCAATTTTAGCAATTGCGTAGAGAAGCCTGAAAAATCCAGGGCTTCAACGGAGTTGACCTCGCGATACCGGTGCGCCCGTCTAACCAAATGATCTCTGAATCCACTGACGTTGGGAGCTGGTCATTTGTGGGTTCTAATTTTGAGTCTCACTATGGGTACCCACGGTCTTTGTTTTCTTCGCGATTTTTTTGCAAATCTTCGTCTTTTTTAGGAAGACCTTCGTTTTTCGGACTGAAATGGTTTAAACGTTTATTCAGTGTTATTGACACTTGATAAATATTTCACTTCAATAGCAAATTGCATAACTCACTGTTTAAATTCACGGAAAGCAATATAAACAGTTATTGAAACGATAAAGGATTTTTGGATTCTTTGTCGACGTTCTGCTATTTACGACACCTGAAGACTGGGTTTTCTTTATTCGATCCCACAAGCTCGTAGGTTTAACATACACAACTAAGCTGTTGGCTTGAAATGAGGGTTATTAGATACCCTCCCACCTTTGTCACCTTTTTAGTCATGTCAGTAGTACACCATGTCCTCATTTCTCCTTTTTCTAATGGCTACTGCTATCTCGTTGATCATTTGTTTCTTTAAGTGTTTCTCAAGAGCTTGCAAGCTTCCCTGCTCAAATAACGTTGTTCGACACCACCACAGCTTTACAGAAGGCGTTTCGGTATCTTTTGAGTTGATGGTATATAGAGAATACTTGACTTCTAAGCCGAAATCTGCCATGAATAAATTCTGACCTCAATTGTATTCTGCAGACCGCGAGTTTAAAGATCAGCGACATGACCAACATGAGGTCACATGATACGAATGAAATTGAACCATTGGTCAGTGGGTTCTCATTGACATCATTAATGTCATTAATGATTACATTATCAGTGGACAATTTTTGTCATTTTCAGCCTTGTAATCCCTTGTAATGGCATCTTGTGGTGAATTTTCAGATCTTTGCTTCAATCTTGAGATCTTCGTTTTTTCTGCGGTGATCTTTGCGTCTTCGATTTCTTTGGAAATAGCCATAGAGAGGCTCAGTTTTCCCATGGGGAATGAATCAATGACCAAAATGATATATGCAGGGGCGTAGCTAGGATTTTTCAAAGGGGGGTTGCATTCTCTCACACCCAGGGTACTTACCAGTCATCCACGGTGTTTTTGGTGCAATTGACAATTTTTCGGATGAGCAGCGAGTATGGGGTGGCTGCACAGTGCACACTATCAATCTCAGACAGACCGTTGATTTCAGTCTGTGGCTAAAAAAATCTGATCATGTGATAACGTTTTTGTGGCTCTGCACTTTCGAAAATACTGATCACGTGGCAGTGTTCCTTCGTTGTTCCCACGGCCCGAGAAAAGAAAAAAACCTCAAGAAAGTTTCCACCTGCTTCATATTTCCTCAGACGAGGCTTTTCCTGGGTTACTTGTACCGGTAATACCTTCGGCCAGTTTTACTGACCATCAAGATCATTTCACACTTTTCTCTTTGGGGAGAGTGCAGAAAATAGCGTCACAGCATCGATATCGGTATCGGTATTTTTGAAACTGCAGAGCCACAAAAACTGTTATGTCATGGTGATCAGAATGTTGTAACCGCAGACTGAAATCAACGGTCCGTAAAGTGGGCTGAAAAAAGCCCTTGTCCATGGACGTCTGAGATCGATAGTACATGAAATAAGGTGGTATTTACGTGAGACCAGGACAAAATCAGTTCGGCATGAGTTCATATAAGCCTCCATACCTTTCTTTTCATGCATTTACATGTGACCGGCCTGTCAGACAATGAACTCAGACCGGTCTGACTTTGTTTTGGTTGCTGGACCAAGACGAGAAATTCTCGTACCGGTCTCATGTAAATCACAACAAATTTCAGACCAGGTCAAGAAATGTGAAGCCTGTATGCTTTTGGGTCAGCCATGTATTTATTAGAAAAAACATATTGTTTCATCTCAAAAGCAGGCACCAAGAATCTCCTCCCGGTTTCACGTGAACAGCTGCAAAAATTCATACCGGTGTCGCAGTGATATGTGTACCCCCGTGATATGTATATCCCCGCACACATATCACTAGTGATATGTGTACCCCCTCCAATATGGCGGCCAGTGATATGTGTATCCCCCACCCCCACCCCTCCAAAAAATAAATAATTATGGCCAACTTGTGTTAATGGACGGAAATCGGTGAACACAGATCAGACATGATTTTTTCAAGGTACCAACACTAGAAACCATTTATTTGCAACTGAACCATCTACCACAATCAGAACTGTAAAGACACGACTCGTGAGTCCGACATGTCCATGTAAACAAAACCAAATGGATTTCATGCCTTGGCTGATAATACTCTTATGGGCCCGTAGCAAACATCAAACAATCTACTGGAAATATAAAGGAATCGAAATTGTAATTAAAACACAAAAGTATCTTGGGGATACACATATCACTGGTGACCGCAATCGTAGTGATATATGTATCCCCTGGCTTATCGGCATGTCAACTGTCTAGCAAATTACTAGCTACTAGCGTTTTTTCTGCCTAGTACATAAGTAGCATGAAATATTCCATCAACTGACAGCAAGTATTATTGATTCCCAATTATCACTGACAAATTTAAAAACTAGACAGACGACAGCGCACTAGCCAAGGGATACACATATCACTGAGATCGCCAGTTCAGTGATATGTGTATCCCCAACATATCTCAGGGGTACGTATATCACTGTAATCGTAGTCAGTGATAGGTGTATCCCCTGGTAAAGTAAACGCTGCTGTCTGTCCAGCAAAGTACTAGCTAAGCTTATATATGGCTAGTAAGTATATTATTGATTCTAAATTAATAGATGACAGATATCTGTGTTATGTGATATGTGTATCCCCTGATATGATCTGATATATCATATAACTGAACGGTGATTGTAGTGATGAAGCCCTCCCAGGGGTTTTGGGGAACAAGGGAACATCATTGGCTAATTTGAACTAGGGAACAGGGGAACAATGTCAAAATATTTTAGGGAACAAAAATAATGGAAAACAATTTTAGGGATCAAAAAGTTGGGAACAAGTTTGAAAGTAATTTGGGGAACAAGGGAACACAAGCAAATATTTAAAGGGAACAAGGGAACAAGGACCCCCCCACCCACCCTGGGAGGGCCTCAGTGATATGTGTATCGCGGCCTGTCTAGCCTAGTGCAATTTTGAATCAATAAAATATTTCAAAATAGCACTCACAGGCGCAGTGCCAGGCAAACGTTTTTGGAACGTTTTGGTGCCACTCCTCAAACACTTCACCAGAAGCAAAGTCAGCAAGGCGTACGGGCATTTTGTCTTTAGCACTTTTGAACACCTTGCTTCAAATTCCTACCTAGCTTATTTATTGTAAACGCCATGTCTTGCCAAAGGGCAAATAAATCAGCTATGATTTGCGTAACTGGCGCCAAAATGTTCCCAAGTGGGCGGGTAAACTTTGAAGTTTGAGTGTCAAAATGTTGAATTTTGATTGGCCGGCACGCATGTTTTTGGCACGCATGTGGACAGGTAGCTGCAAGTGACGGTATAATGTTCAACCTTTCAAAAATTTCTTCTAAAACAAAGCAACAACAAAAAAGAAAAAAGGCTGTAATTTTACTGTTTATGTTATGGCCTTAAACACAATAATTGTAATGTTTACTGTACTTGACACTACTGACTTCTGCATGTTTTGTCTTTTTTCCCAGCAACTTCCGTAGTCCTTCTTCCATAGTCTTTGACCAACCTCCGAGCACATCCATGATAATATTGTACTGGTGGGCTGTATATCCAGGGTATCGTTCTTGTAACTCCCATCATATTGGCCCATACTTTACTGACTCCTCTTCATCCTCCTTTTCTCTGTTTTCAATCCACGGGCAACTCATAGATCCAAGACTACTACTTCCTTGCTTTTATGGCTCACTATCTTTGCATAAACTCTGTTAGCTTGCAATTCATGGTTCTCCCCATACTGTAAGTTGGTATGTGGTAATGAATTGGTAATGAATTTATATAGCGCATTTTCTATTAACATATTCAAATGCGCTTTACAAGCAAGGGTGAGATGGGACATCAGCATATGTATCCCACAATGCTTGGACATCCTCTGAGACGTATTCTGGTTTAGGCTTGATTGGTGAATACCATGCAGGAAGATATTCAACCAGTTGTAACTCTTGTAGCAGCTCAAAATGCAACACTTTCGGGGCATTGTTATGTCTTACCAAACACTTGTTTTGAGTGAGGGCTGAGCATCTCATTAACATGTGAGTTACGCTTTCCAGTGCTTTGTTACACGTACGACAGGACATGTCATTTGACTGTGATATCTTAATCTTGGTATGACTTCGTTGGTAGGAGCTGTTCATATAACTCATACATACCGGCCACAACATATGTTGGGCATGATGTTCATTCATTTAGCCATGAGAAGCAGCTCTTAGTGCTCATGCTATCATCATTCCATTTGGCTGTACATGTATGTATAGCTTTCCCTGCCATGCCTTATCACATACTTTCTTCAACAACTCTGTTGTTTGTACTTTGATCTCATCAGTTGCTTTGCCTTTGTCACAGTCACCTCCTCTCCATCAACTTCACGTGCTGTTGGTTCCTGGTAGGCAAGCCCAAGGGTCAGTCCATTAGTTCTTCACTATACCTCAGGGCCTCTGTAATCAGTGACTGGTATCCCAAAACAGCAGAACGTTCTTCAAACTCTCTCACCATTTTCATGCTAGGGTCACTGTTTGACAACAATTATTTCATTGCTGCCTTAATCCTCGTGATCTTGTACTCTCCCTTTACTCACTTCAGGCCACGTCCATCTTTCTTTCTCGACACGTACAATAGGGCGGATGATGACCTTGGGTGTTTTCCTCCATTTGTTTCAATGATTTTCCACACTTCTTGATCAATCCTTCTTAATTCTGTTAGCGGCCAATGCTGCGTCCACATGGGATACTTAAGGACCACTAGTGCACACTGATTAGAGGCAACCACATGATTGGCATCTGATAACGGACTCGACCAAATTACTGACAAACGTTGTAGATATGCCTTTTCAGCACACTCTAGCGTTCTCTTCCTGACGTTCATTCTTGAGGATTCCAAGAAACTTGTACTGTGAATCTTCTTCCAGGGGTTGTACCACTACCGTATTGCTGACTTTTATTCCAGGGATCTCTTGTTTAATCTCACTTTGTTTCATGTGGATTACATTGCACTTCTCGGGGTTTTATTTGTAGACCAATGTCATTCATGCACCTGTTGGTGTTCTTCAGTACGCAACTTGAGTTTACTTTCAGATTGGGCATAGACTTTTAAGTCATCAATATGCAGTACATCCATTATCTCAATGAGTAGATTATCTACAGTCCCACTACAATTCTTTCTCGCACCGCGTTGTTGACATGTGATTGGCTTTTGATTTTCACTAGCGAAGGGCCCAGGTTTTGGTATAAGAGTTGTTTGCCCAGCAGCAAACCATTCAGGGTATTATTATGTGACAGTTATAAAAACTTATGTATGCCAGAAGATAATACACAGGCTGGAGTGTTAGACGTAGCCCAGACTACGAATAGGAATACAAAAATGAAACTTAGTGACTGATAATCTCTAAAATTTATATATGTGAGCTCCTTAACTATCTAGTGATGATTATAAAAGTTCTTGCAATGTTCAAGGTGTTTGAAAGGACAGCTTTCTGCATTCTTCTTAGGATCCCCTCTCCCCAGCCTGTGAATAGCTCTCTCACAGCACATCAATGATGATGTTATGTTGTTTGCTGGTGTATCCTGGATACTGCTGAGCCATCTCCCACCTCAAAGGACTGTACTTTGCTGTCTTCTCCTCGGTTTTCTTCAGCTGGTTGTCCATCCGCGGGCACGGCATCTCTACAGCTACCACCTCTTTCTTCCTGAAGTCAATGAATCGCGCATCTACTCTGTTCTGCTTCATGTGATTGTGCTCCGCATACACTGGAACATCCCAGAAGGCCTTGGCCTCCTGGGACTCATAGACTGGTTTAGGATCTACGGACGAGTACCAGGGGGAAACCCCGTCTATCAGTTCCAAATCCCTCAGCTTCTCGAAAAACAAGACCTTGAGAGCCGCATTGTGTCTCGACAGATACATGTTTTGTGCGAGAGCCGGGCAGCCAGCCAGCACATGGGGGAGACTCTCGGGTACTTTGCTACACATCCTGCACGTAACATCATTGTCCTGCGTTGTTTTTTGCTTTCCTCGCTGTATACAGCTTTGTCGGTGTAAGCTGCTTATAAAACTCTACAATCCGCGCAATAGTGTGTGAGGGTGCCTCTGACCAGTTCCTCAGCCAGTCCCAGCAGCCCCTCTGATTCAGCTCGTCGTCTTCCCACCTTACCGTGAGAAACTTTCCTTGCCACCTCTCCTCTTGGATATTTTCGTGGCGCTCAGCTGTCACAGCTCTCTTTAAGTGCCCCTTAACCTTGTCCAATGGCACTTCCTGCCCGTTCTTGTCTCGGCACTTAGGCTTATTATTATTATTATCATCATCATCATCATCATCATCATCCTCCTCCTCCTCCTCCTCCTCCTCCTCCTCCTCCTCCTCCTCCTCCTCATCATCATCATCATCATCATCATCATCATGATTATTATTATTATTATTATTATTATTACCCACATTTCACATTCTTTGACCGTTGGGGCTCTCAATTATCACTGCACTGCTGTTCTTTTCCAAGACTTGGCATGGTTGTTGCTCATGTTGGTGTCAGCATGTTTTCCTGGATCTCCTCAATTGTTAGCACAGGGTGCCTTTCTATTAGTATTGCTTGGTTGACTTTGTTGCACATCCAAGCAGATTGCTGTTGTTTCTCAACAACAACAACAACAACTAGGGGGTTAATCCAACTTGCTGGCCCATTATCTTTGTCAATCACATCATGGTGCGTAAGTTCGTCTAACTTTTTAATTACCTTCTCTCTTAATTTTGTCAGTCCATGTCTTTTTTCAACACATTGATGCAGATGTCTCCTGTCGATTCTTTATTTGGACTGCTTCTCTTGCTTCGTTTAACAATAAACCTCCAAATTTTGTGCACACAAGTGACCATGTTTATCACACTTCCAACAATTTCCAGTTGCTTACTACCGTGTCGTTGACTACATCACAATTTTGGTTGCCACAATTTACTTTTTCCTCACTCGCAAGAATCAGTGCTTCTTTTTGACAATATGTATTCATAATTTATAGTAATTTCTTAAGAGGAATACTCTATTTTTGGGAAAGTCTGCTCTTCACTTTTTTTCCCCATACGATGAGAAATCACAATCACCCTAAGTTACTAGTTAAGCAATAGAGGACGTTTTCCATGTTTCCATAGCCTCATCTAAACACAAGGGGCAGTTGGGAGAATTCAAGACAATTATGCAAACCCTCTACTGCGTCTCGGGTTTGCATAACTGTCGAGAATTATCCCAACTCCCCCAGTGTTAAGACGAGGCTATGGAAACACGGTAAAAAGTCCTCCATTGCTTTTATAAAATATTTCTCAAGGATAATTCGACAAATGAAGGAATATGCTGTTTTTTTACTTCTTGATTGAAACACATTTTCTTGACACACGCTCACTACCAACCAATCAAAACGCGCGCCTGACAATACACTGTAGATGTAGAATTAGATGTAGACTGGAAAGTTTTTGTCACAGGGAGTGCCTCACTTGAACAGGCCCTGGTAACGGGCGGGTTCATAAAATCATAGCTTGCGAACGTAGAGGTATTTCCGGCGGTCGTTTCTCACCCCGGGCGCCGGAAATACGTCTGCGTTCGTAGGCTAGCGGGTTCACCTTTCGTTTTCCATTGACGTACATTGAGTGAAAGGCACGGAAGTTTCTTTCCTTTTTTTTTTTTTTTTCGCGATTTCAGTGAAATCATGGGTCTCTCTGACAAATGCTTCGTTTGCAACAAAACGAGAGTTATAATCGGCGTTGTTGTGGCTATCGTGATATTGATTATCGGTCTTGCTATCGGATTGACTGTTAAGAAGTACCAAGCCGAGAAAAATCTGCCATACGCCACAGAGAAATGGGAGCTCCCAACTGAGTATCGCGCTCGAAGACCCAAAGGTATCGATGTTTACAAAGACATGCTTTATTTGACTCCTAGCGAGGCCGAAATTGGTCACGCAAGAAAATGTGTCGCATGTACCTGGACTGTGTACATGTTGAACGAGGACGAAGAGATAGCGGTTGTGATTAAGAAGAAGATTTGGAGTTGGACAGACAAGTACGATATTGAAGAACAATGGAAAACCAACTCGACCAGTTACAGGATCGAATACAGTTGGAGCGGTTCAGGATTCACCAACGAGGTTTATCTCATCAAGAATTCCGATGGCGATGAAATTGCCCGCACCGATCGTTTTCGATTGGACTTCGGCAAAACGATCAAGTTGAAAGATTCCAAGACTGATTCAACGCTGGGAGTCATCGAAAGACCAGCATTCCAGTTGTATCCGACATGGGATATAACTGTGACCAACAAAAATGTTGTCCCGACCTATATGTATGGAGCTATTGCAACGATAACTACGTTGAGAGAAGCTGAAGGCAATGACTGATCGAGTGATTGTATGACGTTACATAGCTAGTAAACACATGACTTGGTCTTTTAATACTGAAGAAATTTTGATACATACGAGAGCAAGTTTTTCCAACGCTGTTGACAATTTTGTAAATGAAAAATTTTCTTAACTAGTTCAAGAGTGGCTGCTAAGGGACCTTAAATGACGATGACGTTATGCGGGGTTTCGCAAGAATCTGTTGCAAAGTTATGAAAATACATGACCCGAAACATGTCAAGTTTTAAAAAATGTATGAAAAACACGAGAATTTGTTGATTGCATGACATTGTCAATAGGTCCATTGAGGTGGTGAAGTTGACACCATATGAGAGGGGTAGGATTTGAAGTTGTCTCAAAATCTATTTTGGTCTTCTTGTCTCAAAGAACATGACCTTAGCAAGTGTTATGTGACCAGACAATCTCGTGTGACTTAACGACTCTGACTACTCTTACAAAAAGGTTCCTTCCGTTAGAAAAAATATTTTTAAACATTTCGCATTTTACATTGTACCCCGAACAACTGGTCATATGCACCTACTGTGCTAATAGAGTTGTTTGATTTAATTAATTAAAGAACATCACCTTAGTAAGCATTGTGAGCCCATGCAATCTCGTGTGACCTCATAAACGACTACAGAAGACTATTAAAAAACGTTCCTTCCTTTAGAAATATATTTTAAACATTTCACCTTTTACATTGTACACAGAACAACTGATTACATGCACCTAGAAGAACACAACCTTAGTAAGCATTGTGAACCCATGCAATCTTGTGTGAACTAATAAAGATATATTGTTCTTGAACTTGAAATGGTTCGTCAAGCATGCAACTACCTGGTCAAAATCTTTTGGGGTTCAGAAACTTTCTCTTATTCCCAGACCTGCAAGATGTAATAGTAATGCGCACTTTTGCAGCTTGTTTTCCACTCCTGATGTGGTGACATACGTGTACAACTTGAGTGTGGCTTTGGACCCACTTTGTCAACCTAAGCTTCATGGCAACCTACTCTCTCCCTCCCTCTCTCCCCCTTTCTCCCTCTCTGTTTGAAGCATGCCGTCATTTCCATACTGTATAGGGGCTTCACCAAGTCACACTGTTAATGTTTTGTTCTTTTAGGAAATGAGTGGTCTTGGTGATAGACAAAAACTTGCTGCACAGTAAGTATTCTTTTTTGATGAATAGGTTATGCAGTGATATCCTACAGAAACAGAGTATTCAGACTAGACCACAATCTTTTGCTAGGTTGGATAGTGCTATCCACTGGATAAATATTATCACTGTCCAGTGGATAACTCACTTGGTTTGATAGTACTCATCTGCATGTACAGGATGGTGATTTTATGATCTGATGGATAGTATTATGCACCTTTTGAATAACCTGGGCAAGATATATATCTTTGTAAATATAGTGAAAAGATTGAAATGAACTATTCTAATGAGCATTTTGTATCAAAATTATAGATGAATTAGGAGAGATCTTCATGGGAAATGTCAAGTCTATGATCTTTATACAAATGAACTGATGATTTTATTATTTTTATTCAATATGTTTCCGGTTATGTTTCTGGAGCAATACTGGTAATTTGATTAATTTGTAATTTCCATTTTTTGTTGAGCCACTCATTGTTTCTTTGTGATATAATAAGTAAGTGATAATATTTAGCCTTTTAGTTTTGGAGCACATGTTTTTTCTTGGAGTTAGGAGCACACGTTTTGTGGAGCAGGAGTTTTTTGGTCCTATGTTTCTGCCGGCAAGTCCTATATTTTGAGGTCACCCATCCAAATACTAAATTCCTGTGGGTATAATTTCCTATGTATGTTGGTTACAGAAACCAATAAATGTTGCGGTAAAATATGAAATGGCAAACGTTTAAAAGGATGAACAATCTTGAGTTTCTAAGGAAATGATTCCTTGTTTGTCGTGTGTTTGCCAGAGTTGTTTTCATTTTGTGCTTTTGTGGTTACTGGTCACACATGGCTGACACCCAAAAATACATTGAATTTTTAACACATGCTCAATACAATTTTTCAAGGAAGATGGAAGGGAACTGGTTGCAGGGAAGGTTAACAAAATAATCTACATGTACATGCATATGTTGCAGTTTTTTTTTTTTCAAACCAGTTCAATTTTGATTTTCTTTGTCCAATATTCATTATCATAATCTAAAACAATGGAAAATCAAAATTAAATACTATTAGGTGTAAAAGTTTTTGAACCAGGAAAACATTTGAACCACAGCATATACTTGTTTCATGAAGCCAAAGTTATGTGTAATGGCCATAGATCTTTTCTTCTACATTTTTGCTGTGACTTTGACTGAAGAGTAATGTAGACTTTATGAGAAACTAGTGTGCAAGTTATTTTATTTTCCTTCAGATTTGTAGAAGATCGCTACAAACATATGTGTGAAATGGCAAAATCAAGAGCTATTTTATCACTTGGTATTTCTTGCTTCAAGCTAAAAAAGACAAAGACCAAGAACAATGAAACAGAGAAAAAACTCAAAGTTAGGGTCAGAACATATAATATTGTGGTGCTGTCCACAGAGAACTTTGTTGTGGAGCCGTCGTCATTGAAATTTTTGGTGGAGCATGGCTTTGATTTTAACAAACAGTATGCAAAGGGAGTTCCTTATACAAGAGGTAGTGATGAGGTAGGATGTCTGGCGGTGTATAAT
>OX421457.1:32915102-32945102 GCA_949126865.1 Montipora capitata | reverse complement strand
AACTTGTTTATTTTTGGCGAGCATAAATTTTAGCGTTATCTCAGTCTTGCCTCTTTCATCTAATTTTGATTCCATGCACTCCCTTTATTTATCAAATAAGATTTAAAGATGGCTTTGCATGAATATACTTTTTTTCTTGTAGACAAGCATAATTCATTCAGAATATTTTGTCCCCCGCTTTCGTGAAAAAGTTGCTAGTCACTCAGTTAAACGCATTTACCGTTGCTTCAGTTAAACACTCTTGAAACAGTGACTATTGTTGTCACGTAAACTGTCAGTTGTTGTCGCATTCTGAATTGAGATCCAAAATTCATTTTCTTGGAGGTCGTGCGGCGCAAATCATCACAGACAAACGAGAAATCTGTCGGTCTTTTCAGACATCCGTTTTACATAAGCTCAGTTTGATATTCAAATGGCAGGTTGAAGGTGATATGTAATTCATCCTCGCTTTTTCCAAACATCCAACGTATTTGTTTGAACGCAGCTTTTACTGGCATGGTATTGCAAAGTTTCACTGGCACGCTTTTACATTGTAATTTCTTTTTGTTCATATCGTGGATATTTGATCACAAATTTTGTATTTTTGTTACATATCACGAGCGAACGGAAGTTTTTGTTTTCTTGATGTGCTTTTACATATTCGTATTCACATTCGTTGGCATTGTTGCTACTTTTGGAAAAGAGAAAAAAAAAAACAAATCGAGCGGAGATATCCAAAATTGGTTAAAGGCTGGTTTCCATCTGTGACGCACTGCAAAGAACAACCAACATTAAAAGCACTAACTTTTTGTTAAATCGGTAGTGTCTTTTGTTTTTATGCGATATTTATCAAAATGTTACCGTGTTTACGTCCCTAGAAAAAGGGATCCCTAAATTAAAACAGATCATCTAATGCCAAAACACTTTGAGGTTTTGTTTTTCGAAGTTGAGTGACGTACCTAGTCACGTGATTAATCAGCCTCTTGCAGACGTAAGAGCTCACGAAGGAGTGTGGATTCATTTCAGGGAGGTTTACAGATGAGGCTAGTGAACTAACAGCAGCAGCTTGGATATGGTGAGTCTTACAATGCCTTACAGCATAGATTACAGCGTAGATTACTGTATAGTATTTAAGCAGGCTGAAATCGATGACATGAGGTAGTTTATCATTTTCGCGCATGTTATAAAGGCCTGGCCAAACGCTCGCAACATTTCAATGCAACATCTTGCAACATTGTTGGGCACAACATGTTGCGTACGTTTGGTCACCCTGTTGCGATATGTTGCGTGCGTTTGGCCAGTCCATTCAACGCATGTCGCAACATCATTCAACAATGTTGCGTTGAAATGTTGCGTTGAAATGTTACGAGCGTTTGGCCAGACCTTAAACATAAGCCAACAGCA
The DNA here is from genome assembly GCA_949126865.1 of Montipora capitata. Taxonomy (NCBI): domain Eukaryota; kingdom Metazoa; phylum Cnidaria; class Anthozoa; order Scleractinia; family Acroporidae; genus Montipora; species Montipora capitata. The sequence continues at coordinate 32,943,719 of OX421457.1, read as the reverse complement.
AAGGTGTTTTTCACTTAACAAATCTTTTTGGAAAAAGTCAAAGACCTGTGACAACACTCAAGTTCCCTAATTGTTTTTCGTGTCACTGAATAGTGAGACTTGTATTAGCTTACTGGGATTAAATGTTCGCTTTTTAATAAAAAAGGTGTTCTCTCTAGAAGGCGATTCATTAAAAGATAAGGTGTATTCGAGAGCAGTTGTCAAAAAAGCATGGAGATCCGATTTAATCAATTTGCCAAAGATAAACAGACAAATGGAATTTGTTAAAGAATTAAAACATTATCCGAGAATATCATGTTCTAACGAAAATATTTGCATGTTTGGGCTAAGATTGCAGCAGAAGGGAAGGTAAGCAGTTGGTCAAGTAAAAGAAAAATGGTCAGTTTTTTGTGTGTTTGCATAAGTCAGTCCGTTTTTGTTCACATTTACTATTTATTAACGCCGAACTTGCAATACCTTCTTTTTTCCCCGAATTTTCAATTCTTCACAATCAGCACAACGTACTCTATGTTTCATCTTTAAAATATGTAAGGGATAGTGGTATAGATTTAAGGGATTAAGAAAACTGAAGAGTTAGGGAGGAAGCCGAGCTCATAGTAGGATACTATGGATACTGTGTGTGTATCTGTTTTGTTGAGCCTGTTTGTATATTCAAATGAAGAACCGAAGTCTCTAAAATTAAAACATAATTGTAAGAAGAAAACGTCAAAATGTTGTTCACAGCTTGCATAAGTTTACCTCGCCCATTTCCAAGTGAGCTCTCTCTCTCTCTCTCTCTCTCTCTCTCTCTCTGTATCATTTTTTCTCCATAACTCTCTTAATACACCAGTTTTCGAAATTCTTTTGTCTCGTTTGCTTTTACAGGATTCTTTGACTCGAGAACAACTGGGAGGTAAGTTAAGACTTGTTTCTTTCGTGACTTCTGTGCGTCTTTTTGTTTCTTTCTTTTTAGTAAGCGAAGTTATCATTTTACATCAGTTTTGGCGGTTTGTTTTTTCATTAACCAGGCTCCAGATGTTCAAAGGCGTTATCCAATGAATACTTAACTATCCAGAGTTTAGAATATATTCAACGTCGGGGCTGGACAATCTGCTAGCCAGAAAGTCATGCGAGCCTTGTGAGTCTCGCATTTAAGTCTAAGCACCCATTTCAAATAGCGCTGATAAACGGTATTTAAGTCTAAGCACCCATTTTAAAACGGTTAGCTTTCAATAACTGTGTGGCTCGCATGTTGGCTCGTATGATTCGCAGCCATGGCTCGCACATTGTCCTCACTCTTCAACGTCAAATGTTCGCTAGAGTTTTCGTTCACGCGTTTCGATGCTCTTCACTTTTACCTGGGCAAATACTGAAATCTTTGCATGCTGGGGTGAAAACTGTTGGATAGTAACTCAAGTTATCCATTGGATTAAGTTATCCACCCACTGCTCAACTGGGGCGAGATGTTCATTGCGGTATTTGCACTAAACAAAAGATGTTTTTGCTTTTTCAAAACCGTGCATATAGAAAAAGTCCGTTGCCTAATTTTCAAGAAACATTCGTTCTAAAACCTGAAAGGCGTAATTTCTAACGTCGGTCAATGGGAGTTACTCTGTGAATTTTCATCCGCTTTTTCTTTCTTTATTTATTGTTTTTTTTTATTTTTAGAATATCGGGATGCATTCAAATGCTTCGATTTGAACGAAAATGGGACACTCTCAACAAAGGAACTTAAGCATGCAATGCGCATGCTCGGCTCCAATCCCACCGACAGTCAAGTGCAACAACTTGTGAACGCCAAAGACTTTGATGGTAACTTACGCACATGTAGAGCTGTTTTATCCAGCGATTTTAGCTCTGTCTCTTTCTTGAAAATGCGTAAAATTATATCCAGCACTGCAGCAGTCCTCTCACAGCTGACATAAAGGTATGCGGCATCCATTTCGAACGGTGGTAGCAACGCCACCCCCCCCCCCCCCAAAGAAAAAAGAAAACCCGGTAAAATGGGTTGCTGGCCTCGAGTGGCCGTGAGTGTTTTCCCTTCCTCAAACATCTCCAGAAAGTCTATACTTATCCAGCCGTTGGCTTTTATAGAGAAGTGAAACAGGACATTGCAGGGCGAGGCAAATGCCGGTTCGTGTTGATATGCACCTCGGTCACGTTTGTGCGCGGTTTACTGAATATGCGGGAAACAGATCTTAAGTGTTATTGAAATCCAAAGAGAAAATTGGGGGTAACCACGCATTTTTCGAAGATAATTTACAATGTTTGTAAAAAAGAAATTTATTTTATCAAACGAGTTGATAAAGGTCAAATAGCCACCGTGAAAGATTTGGAAAGCTTTCCAAATCTTTCATGGTGGCTATTTGACCTTTATCAACTCGTTTGATAAAATAAATTTCTGTTTCAATCTCCCACCGACGCAGCACCACAGTTTCTTTAGAAACTAAAAATTTTTGTTTGTAAAAAAGCTTTAACTTACAAAGCAATGTATGGCGTTCTTTTCCAAATTGAATCTTCATTATCCCTGAAAAACGCGTGGCGTCAGTTACCCCCAAGTTTTTTTATTTTGGATACCAAGAGCACTTGCTAAGTTCAGCTTTTTCCGCATAGTTTTAAACCACGCAAAAATGTCCTTGTATTAATAAGCATCACCCATAGGAAACTCGAATATCTCGAGATGCGCAGAACGTATGCGCAATAACAGTACTGTCCTTAATAGGGAGCTGAATCACGAGACGTTTTTGAGCCTTGGACGGCAACCGGAGAGAGAGGCAAATAGACCATTTTCGAATTCTTACGGCGGCTTATGCCTCTCGGGCCAACAATAACGACAGCTACGCAGGCTAGAAATGCACTGTTTTCCTTTTAAACTTTTCTTTTTCAGCAATAAAAACGATTAGTTCACTTGGTGGTTACGGTGATGTCATTTTGCAAACCGAAAAAGGAGAAGTTCTTTCTCATGGTGTTTAACAGCTATTCACCGAGGTGGAGGTGGCTTGTGGTGGATATTTACCGAGCCTCGACCGCAACTGAGGCGAATAGTTGTTTTAGTATACACAAAAACAGTGAGATAATACAGCAAAAAAATATGATTTAATACTCATTTATTCCTGCAGCGATTGCAATTTTTCGGGCGCAAATCCAGCGCGAGTTGTTCGGAGGTGAATAGCAGAGAAATATTCGGAGCAGAGCATGCCTTCAACGCTATACACTGTGCCTTTTATTTACTTGCTGCTTTGCGTGCAGTTTAGTTAGTTCGGTAGATATTAGTTTTGTGTGTCTGTTTGTTTGTTGTTGTTTTATGATGTCGATATTATGTGCGTGTTTTCCGACCCAAGCGGCATTTTAATTTCTTTTACATAATTTGAATTCCTAGTTCTTTAACTCCCTCTCTTTCTTTATTTAATTTCGATACCTGTGAATTTCTTTCTAGTGTATCTCGAGGTAAATAAAGGTCGTGTTAATTCCTTTCCTTTCGTTATATGTACAGGTGATGGCACAATCAATTTTGAAGAATTCGTGAACATGATTGAAGAGCAAAACAACATAGAGGAGGACGAAAACCTGTTTACGATATTCGGTGTGTTTGATCCCGAGGACAGAGGCTATATCGAAGGAGAGAGCATTAAAAAGTCTTTGCTAAGTTTAACTGATGCTCCTGTTGAAGAAATCAATGAAATATTACAGGCAGCACAGATCACTGATGGCAGAAAGATTGGAATGGAAGGTGCGTTTCATTGGGTAAAAGTGAAGCCCCGATTTTTTAATTGTCACATGGCATTAAAGGGGCAATATCACATTTTTTTTAGGGTGTTGAATTCCACCAGGTAGCCAGGATTTTATGAAAAGAAAGTAAATAGTCAACAGATACGTTTTGGGTTTCTGTGCGAATCTGTGGTGATAGCGAATAGTATTTAAGGATTGGATTTTTGAAGAGTTGAAAAAGCCAATTGGAAACCAGTGCTTTTCAAGCTAGAAGCGTAGGGAAATTGTTTCCAGGAGCACACCAATCTTTTTCTAGGTAGTGACAACTGTTCGCAATGCTGCAGTTTGTATGAATCACCTTCGCAACTAAGGGCACTTTTAAGAGTCTGTCGAAAAACAAATTACAATAGGAAGAAGAATTCTACAATGTCTTCGTTGATTTAGTTATTGTTTTTCTGTTGGTGGGGGATGGATGCCCCAGCTCATCCGTGCCTGACGATTTCATTATTACTTCTTGTCCTGGCAATGTAAAATAACCAGTGACTTCGTGGAGGCTGGGAATGTTCTCCAGTGGAAAGGCTAGGGATATTAAAGTTAACTTCGGAAAGTGGAATAGATTGCCCTCCCGTAACAGTTTGCCGGAAACAAAACATGAACGCACTCTTTGCGACTTGAGGTGAAATAATTGTTAAAGAGGGTCGATTTAACAAATTGATGTCAGTTTTTCATATGTCTGTCCTGTTATTAATCATGAATTTCTTCATAACATTGTCAAAGTAGCTGTGCATCCACGAGGCGATAGCCGAGTGGATCCACAGACCACTTTGACAATGTTATGACGAATTTCATTGTCAATAACAGGACAGACGCATGAAAAACTGACATCAATTTGTTTTTTACAATAACAAAAAGGCAGAGGGGTCAAAATTAAGTCAAAGCACGAGAAGAACGCAAGTCAAAAATGCTAGAAACTTCAATTTTATTCAATCTGACGCGAGCACTATCGCGTCATTATTGCATAAATTATACATTTATGGTTCTGTCCGCTTATTGACAATAAAAATTAGCCAATGAACGCACAAGAATTTTGCAGTCATTGTAAAATGACTGTTTCTTTCCTTATTTCCCAGAGTTCTCGTCGCTTCTCGTTCCACTCATCTTCAGCCGAAAAAGAGGACGGTTTTACCATGGTGATAGAAGGAGCTGGCACAAGAGCGAAAATGCTCTACAATTAGAGACTACCCAATCATCACATTTGAACGTTTTTGAAAGCTCTTTGTAGGCTTTGTCTGTAATAGGAACCTATTAATATTTTGAAAATCGGACACTTCGCCGATGAACGGGGTAGTTTCTAAAGAAACTGTGGTGCTGCGTCGGTGTGGAAGTAGTATACAGAAATTTGGTTTTATCAACGGAATTGATAATCTAAATTGACCACCGTACAGAGATTCCAAAAGCTGACCTTTCGAGCTTTCGTTAATACCGTGGGGATTAAGGGTGCCGATTTGGAAGATGAATTTTTGTTCCAGATTTTTGCGGCTTTCCGTCGTACCTAGATGTAGGGAAAGGCCGCAGACAGCAATGTGTTTTTGGAGTGGTTAGGGAGATTAAATTGACGAGCGACTGGCTTAGATGCATCCTTGTCATTCTTCTCAACATCGCGAAGGTGTTCGCGGAATCGGTCGCCAAGTCATCTACCTGTCTCGCCAGTGTATAATTTATTGCATAACGTACACGTGATGCAATAAATGACATTTGCGGAAGTACATGTGAAACGATCGGTGATCTTAACAGATCGCTTAGATCCCGATATTTTGCTAGTGTTAAGAGTGGAAGGACAAGTTTTGCATCGTGAGCGCGCGCAATTGAAAGTGCCGGGTTGCTCGTTAGTTTTGAGCGCGCTTCTAACTAAAAAGTTGCCTTCGCTCTGACGGAGGGCTAACGCTTGAAACGTCAGCTTTTATAATCTCTGTACGGTGGTCAATTTACGTTATCAATTCCGTTGATAAAACCAAACTTCGTTGATGAGACAGACAGGCGATATTCATCGAAAGCTTGCAAACACTGAATTTCCAGGTAAAACTGCTCATGCACCGATGTTTAAGGAGTATGCATTGAACCTATCCTGGGTTGCAGTAGTTGTTAGGGAAACGAGAGCCGATAACACCGTCCTTTGTGTTCTCTCTTGAATTTTATCCTAATTTGACACAAATTCGTATTTGTGATTTTATATTTTTAATATAAATATGCAATAAATTGTTGTTGCCCGGGGAAATCATTGGATAGCTGGCGTCTGTGCGATTCTAAGATTCAGAACGATCAAAGAGACTCTATATCAAAGTCTTTTATTTGAACTGCGGATATCGGAAAGGATTTCAGTTTGACGGGAAAGATCGTCGCACTTAAAGTAGCTACTTCCTCAATTTGTCCTGCCCAAAAACCGTTTGAAAAGGCTGCGTGTGTATTAAAACCGAGGTAACTGTTCTTTTGCCAACTTTAGATGTAATGCACACCTACGCCGGTGATAATAGCTTGGTTTGTTCAAGAAAGTAGTTATATGCTGTATGTCAAGAACGAAGTCTTTTTTAACACTGTTGACTGACTTCCCTCTTTCCCTGGTTAACTTCTCGGTTCTGGAAGAGGTCGTTCTTCTTCCAACGCTCTCAGATCCCGCATCCCTGCATTGTACATTTTCTTGACAGCTTAACTCCGCTGTACTTTGAATCAGCGCAGTGAATTGTTCACCCTGTCAGAGGATAGACGCTCACAACACCAAGATAATTTTTCCTTGGGAGACAACTTTATAGCTGTTTTCTGGCTGTTCCTTTCCTGTCGCCCCATGCGTGTTCATGTCATGTATTTCTCATTCGGTGTCACGTGAAAATCCCATTGTGGTTCTCGACGAGATCAAGGAAGTCTAAAAAAAATAAAAATACAAGAAAGCTGATGAAGGTGTTCAAAGCAAGCGATTCTTCTGACCGTTTTGGATTTTAGGTTCTGTGACTATTTTTTGTGATTATAGTGTCAGGATCCTATAGGCGAATATCCTATTGCTGCGAATTCTACTTCCGACAGCACAGAAGCTAGAATTTACGGTGCGTTCGATTGAACGTATTCCGGAATAGGAATACATGGAATAGAAGTTAGAAATCCTTCGTTGTAACGGAGATTCACATTAAAGTTGTCAAAGACCTGCTAAAATGCTATTTTAAACATATCTTTATTATCCTTGGTGCTTCAAAACGCCTTTCATACTCTTTTAAGTCATCATGTTACGAATTCTTACTCCGAAATAAGTTTAATCGAACTTACCCTTATTAGTAAAAACATAACAAAAACTTCTAAACGCACTCTTTCGAAGGTACCCACGAAGCTGCCTAGCTAGAAATGTAGCCACTTAGCTGTGTAGCCACGCTTATTATCGTTGTATGTTTCAGAACGCTGACGATTTTCAGGCTTTCAGGCTACATGATCTAAACTAACCAAATCTTCTTTCACAATGATATGCATTTGTTCTGGAGAGCACAGTTGTAACCCAAGCAGCACACCTGTTGATTTCGTCTGGTCACAGTTCTTCCCCCTCCGACCGTTAACCCCCATCCACTCCCTAACATGGCCTACAACGTACGTCAACGTACCTTGATAAGTTAGTTTCCGGTCTCTTTCCAAGTCCGCAATGGTAATCAACTCCTCAAGTTCTTCTTGTGGTATTTTATTGTCCATATTTAGTATTATGTAGCGTAGTTCCGCCGATTCAATGTATCCTTTGTTGTCAGCGTCGAAGATTCTGAACGCTAACATCATGTCTGCTTCTCTTTCATCTGGTTTTTTCTGATCTTCCATTAACTTTACAAACTCTGGAAAGTCAATCACGCCATTCCCTGGTACGACAAACAGCCAAATACAACGGTTTTCGTATTAAAACAGCAAGTATTAGTAAATACTAAAACAAAGGATAGTGTTGAACGCGCGATATCTGATTGGCTACTCAAACTCCGAATTTGCTTTGCTCTTCATCTTCGAGCAACTCGCGCGGGATTTACGCACGAAAATATTGCAAGAATAAATGAGTTAAAATCATCTTTTTGTGCTATATTATCCCACTGTTTTAGTATTACTAAAACAACTACTGTACATGTATTTGTTACAGGTAAATTTGAAATTCAGGTTGAAGTGATTTCAACCTAGCTAGGTAAATTTAATTTTAAACTAGGTTGAAATTTAAAGTAGGAAACATCAAGAAAAAGTCCGTCAATTGTTAGCAAGTACGTTTATATTGGTAAGTAAATCGGTGCTGGAAGTAAGGGGATTTGGTTAGCGTACGTTTTCATGAGTTAGTCTCATGAGTTAGTCTGTAAAAACGCCTCTGGTTGTTATCAAGTCTAATCACTGATTTTAAATGGTTAGCATTTAGGTTGGGGTTAGGCATACTGTGCATGATAACCAATTCTCCTTTTTTAATCTCAGAGCAGCAAAAAATCAAAACCTTATTTAATAAAAATTACCTTCATGTCACTTTGTTTTATTTTTATTTTTCTGGTTTTTGGAAGGAAAAAGACATTTAAAAATTGACTTTTTATAGCGTTGATTATTGAATGATGTACAGTTACTTGTACAAATGTAGTTCAGCAGAAGTTCAGCAAAGTTTTTTTTCTGGTAGTTCACAAAGTTTATAACCTTTATTAAACAGTCATTACTTGTATGTAGTTGAACAGTGAGAAGTCATTTCCTTGTTTTTGCACCTGAGTGCTTTTTTGCACGCGGCAGTGAAACTTATTTTTTTAGTACTAGTCGTGTGTAATGACACATTCATGTCTTCAATAATTTGAAGTCTGTTTGGTGCAATCCAAGTGTCAATAATTCCAAGTTTGGTTACAACTTTCATAAATCCATGTTCTTTTTCACTTACTTTACCAAGAAGTGTGTTTAGGTGTAATGAACTTTTGTCCGCTTTATTAATTTTTATTTTGACAAAGTTGTTGACTTGGAATGAACTAATATTGGGTTTGCTTGCTTTCAATTTTGTTTTTGTATTTCCTTTGTGTGTTTCTTGCTTTTTCCTGTCGAGTTGTCCTTATCTTCTTTGTTAACTTGATAAGTGAATAACAAGCACGTTTAGGTGCAGGTTCTTCTTCTTCTTTGTTTCGCTTAATATACTTGTCCATCTTGTCTCTTCCTTTGTGCGCAATATTCGAATAGGCTTGGCAAAGAACTTGGTGTAGTTGACATTTTTGAACAATTTCTTTTCCGTGCTTGGATAATATTTTGCCAACCTCCAGTTTCCATCCTTTTCTTTGGATAATTGCTACGTCTTGACTTGTCAAATTTGTTCTGCCCTTGCTGTCTTCATCACGTGTTTCTAACCACTTCACTGCATCGTTGTAAAAGTTTTCGTCAATAAAAAGGGTTATTTTGCTTGCTTTTGTCTTTTTGGAAGCTTTAACTTCACCCAATTTTTTGTAGAGTACCTCTGAATCAACACAACTTGTGTTAGCCATTTTACGAATCGTACAGGGCCACGCATTGCGCACGAGTAAACGTTTGCATAATTTACTATGACCGAGTTTTGCACCAGGAGAAGAGTATTTGCTATTAAAATTAGTGACGACTGCTTGTCCAAGTCCTGTGTGGTTTAGCGGTTAGTTACAGCGAAAGACTCAATACTAAGGGATGTCAGAGGTGCTCTGTTCAAGTCTCGGTAAGTGCAGTTTAAAGCGATTTCTTTCTTTTATGTACACATTTTACACAAAGTTGTGGCAGGTATGACAAATGGGTCGATGGAAGGTTAAGAGGGATATGCGCAAATCAAATCGAAACTTCAACATCCCCCCGCCGGGCAAACCCCGGGCATTTGACTAGTGCAATAGGGAGAGACAGAAAGAGAGTAGGAAATGAATGGAAGAGAGTAGAGAGGAAAGTGGGAGGAGGGAAAGCGATTTTTTGTTTTTTTGTTTTGTTTTCAACCCCCCTAAAAAAACCGTGCCCCTATTTTTTTTTTTCAACCACACCCCATAAAGAAAATCCCTTTTCAAACAGTTGATAAATAACCTAGATTAATTAAATTCACCTAGTTTGATTTAAAATTAACTGAATGAAGGGGTAGTTTCTAAAGAAACTGTGGTGCTGCGTCGGTGGGGAAGTAGTATACAAAAATTTGGTTTTATCAACGGAGTTGATAATGTAAATTGGCCACCGTACAGAGATTCTAAAAGCTAGAGCTAGAATCTCTGTACGGTGGCCAATTTACATTATCAACTCCGTTGATAAAACCAAATTTTTAAAATTAACTGGTTTGATTTATTTTATCCTAGTTTGATTTAAATGGAGCTGAATTTAATTTCAACCTGACAGTGTGACATATTCACCTTAGTGTCGGTATCTAGAGGTACATATGCGGCGAGGTAAATATCCGCCACTAGCCACTTCCACTTCGGTAAATAGTTATTAACTATTCCAGGGACGGCGGAGCCGGGAGGGGGGGGGGGGGTTTAGAAAGTAAAGACACGCTGTTAATGTTGTAGTCACAGTTCTTACCATCATAATCCACATTGTTTATCATCGTTTGTAATTCTTCCTCTGTCGGGTTGAACCCCAGAGATCGCATTATCGCGGACAGTTCTCTCGTGGTGATAATCCCATCATTATTGCGGTCGAACAAAGAAAAGGCATCTTTGTATTCTGTAAAGAAGGTGAAGATAACATTGGAATGAACCAACAAATCGGTCAGATAGTTATCCTGTACCGACGACAACTAGAACAGGTGAACAATTAAGGTATGTTTTTGGCTCCGTGTTGTGTGTCGAATTGCATGGCGAGCTATAGTCAGGACTAATCAGTCAGCTTTATGTTTTCTTATGACAGTTTTAAAATCGGCAGAATTGCTCGGAGGGTTGTTTTGATCCAGCATTTTATCTATTTATTGCATTATTTTGTTGTTATATTAGCTGATGAATTGTCCGTCTGTGAATAAATAAGGACTGTATACCCACCTATCTTCCCTTTTGCCGTTTGTCCTCAAATTAACCAAAATGAATAATCATTAAGGTAGATACTATTTTTCACCCTCTACAGCACGGAGGTCCAATATGTCCAATTTTTCTTTATATACGAGTACTGATCAGAAGTTCATTATTGTTATCCCTTTTCCAAATTTTCCAAATTTTGTTCTTTCTCGACTGAATTAAGTGTTTTGGCACCCTCTTCCCCCGGTACCTTCGCTGTGTTTTTAGGCGAGTATATCTGCTCATTTGCGATCTCACCCAGCCTACGTAATCCCTGAAGTCTGTGATTTCCCGCAAAAGGACAGACGACAACAACGGGGTCTCAGCGTCGTATTCCCATTATTTGCAGATGTCACTTTTAAGGCGGCACTTGCTCCTCAGTTCGTTGTTTGAGGTCGCGCCCTCCTGCACAACCGAGTCAACCATACGGAGGTTTTCCTATTTAAACTCGGGAAAAACATGCAAGGATGCAATCTGAGAAAACGAGGTTAGTGATTTATTTATTTTATCTTTATCTTCCCAGTGATCAACTACATCTCTATTGATGATTCAGTTGATGGGCAGCCAGGTGTAATTGGCTTCGAGTCGATTTTTATGAGGGTGGAAATTCGTGTAACCCAGGCGGTGCCAGGCATTTCGTCAAACATAACATGCATAATTTGTGTGCGAAAATTCAATTTTAACGAGTAACGATTTTTGCTCTCCAGCCATTCACTTAATAATCACACTGGCCAAAACTCCTTTTTTTCCTCGGTTATTTCTGACATCTGTTACAATGCCAGGTGTAACTGCATCAACAAACTCGATCCCTCTTTTTCTTTACCTTCAATTTGTTCATCAGACAGGTTCTCCTATCAAAAAAAAGAAGTAAGATCGAATGTTGAAAATTTGTCTCTTGAAGCGTTTTCTCCCAATTGTCATCTAGAACGAGATGCTTCCGTGAAGCATACACTGGGTTGCCTGTGGTACGTGCTACAGAAAATCAGAAGGCACTGAATTGTGTGGTATTGAAATACAGCATTCCAGTCTCTGAAGAATAACAAATAAAAGAGAAGCGAGAAACATTGGCTTCTGGGCTGACATGTTGATAATTTTCAAGTTCCCTCACAACTTCTTTGCACCACAAGTGTGCCCTCTGAGCATCTGACAGCTTTGTAATACTAAACTTCACTAAAGTCAAGCCCTGTTGAGCGGGGTTAGTGTTAGGATGGGAGACCAAAATAATAAACCCCTCGTAAAAAGCAGAAGCATCTGACCGAAAATACTATTAACGCTAACAAATGCGAACTCAGCAAGGTACAGATTTTGTTAGCTTGCTTTATGCAAAACAAATATTGATGAAAAAGCAAATAACTATTGATACACAGTTTCAGGGGGGCCAGTAGAAAGAGCAGAAGGAAGTTTCCGGGACGGTCGATCGAGAATGAAATATTTACGACATGAAAACAACATTAATCTTGAACCGTGAATATAGAATATAAAAAGTTACGATCAGCGACAAACATTTTGGGAGATTTTTGCTACGTTCAAGTAAATTGCAAAAGTGACATGGCCGGAATTCAGCGGGCGCCGTGATTAAGTTACCGCGGCATGTTTACTCGCCAAACATCGAAGTATCTGTGTTAAATGATGGCAAGATACCGGGTTTTTGTAAGTTTCTTTTTCTGTCAAGTGTTATAAAGTTTGACAATGAAATGAGCGAAGTCAAAACAAAGATCCCAATCGCCCAACTCTTGTTTATGCAAAGTCAAAATTTACTCTCCAAGACGCGTACGACGTTATTTATCACCAGGTAATTCCATCATTTTGGAAATAGCAGCTACTTTATTATTCATCTGCGTCACAAGTTTTCACTGATTTTGGGGCTCATTTTGTTGAAACTCAAGCACGCTTCCAACAGGCCTGTGAACCCTTCCTGCTTACAGAGCAATACTAAAAAACTTCTCCCATATCACATTTCAACCTTAAGCTCGAAAATTCAATACACAACATGATATTATAATTCCCGGGGGTTATAATTCACAAAGGCAGAAAATACCACAGAATCCTTTTCGTCTCGACGGGCGATAGATTGTTGTCGAAGTCCAGTACTCGTCGCTTTTGAGATTCCTGACTAGTTTATCCAACTGACTTTCCATTATTGAACTCCAAAAGGGTATATTTTGTTTAAGGATCCACTAAAACGCCATTCGCGTTACATGAATTTCGACGCCATTGCAGGCTAAGTTAATGATTCTACTGTGTCCACCAGAGAAATCTACGCAGTTCCACTACCCTCTCGATCCTAAGAAAATACGCGCAGAAGGCTCTATGCACAAAGACACCACTTACCAGGGGAGTGACAGGCAAGACTTTTACCGACACGGAAAAAAAAAAAAAAACTAAAAAAAAGAAAAAAAAGAAAACAAACAAACAAAACGCAGACCTCGACTGGGTTTGCCCATAGGCAACCCAGTAATTACAGCTTTGTGTAATTAATATGCACACAATTGGGTGGAATGACAGTATGCAGAATATTCTCAAACCACATCTGAAGGAAAGGATTTCAATAGAGAAAAAACGAGAAACGATTGCAGCGGAAAGTAATTTGGATTAAGGAAACATAGTGTCTCTGAAAGAGTGTCAACCTTTTCGAGACTACAATTGCCAAGTTTTTGTATTGTTGGATAATTGTTCCGGCTTTATTCCACTTCCTTTCCTGGCAGCGGTTATTTAATACTAAGTTTTAGGAGAGCTTTTTGTTTGCTCTTTGCATCAAGCTGTTCTACTGTAGGCAAACCAGTAGACACAGCTGCAATAGGTGATATTTTTATCGGTTGTAATCGTGCTGTTATTTCGTATGAAAAGAACAAGAAGTTCTCCACTATTGTTAAATCCCAATTATTGCCGGGTGAACTTTTAAGCTGCAATTGCATATTCTAAAAATAAAATGCAATTGCGGTATCTGGTTCTCTCGCTTGATTGACAGCCTTCCATATCACTTCAACTTCAATTTGAAAGTTGTGAATATTAGCATCAGGAACTCCAGAAAACGCAAATATTTTGTATAACAACGATGTGTATAATAAAAGATTATAATGCTCGCTTTTTTTGCAGTGGAACGTCACTAGAAAAAAAACCTGAAAAAATTGAGGAGGGTGAAGCAAACCTGTTTTACTGTTTAAAGACAAAGTTAACTTCGAGCGAAGACAGCTTAGTGGATATAGTCAAATATAGCGAGGGGGCAATGTGTCTTTTCGTTTTTGTGATCTGGAAATTGCCTTTTTGCAGTTCAGTCAAGTAAGTAAAACTAAATAAATTTAAAGAATGGTTTGACAAAAGACGCTGTTATTTGCTAAAATGGCGTCGTCAAATTGGTTTTCAGGAACGTTTAAATACAAATCTTTCAGCTTCCCTTAATACTGAGTTAATCCTCTGTTTTGGTTTAACGTTGTTTCTTCCAAGTACACCAAAACGGCTTCGAAAATAAAATAAAATTTACTATTCAAAATATGTTTTCATCGTTTCATTGTCCGAAAACTACTCCAATTCTCCGGCGGAAAAAACTGAAGAAAACTGGATATTTATGGTTGGCTTTGTAATCAGCCGGAATTTAAAACAGATCTTACCCCTCGTAGTTTGGACGCACTTAAGTAGTGTTTTGCGTCAAAATAATGGCTTACCATGCTTGTATTATTGAACTTTCCAAGATAAGGCGCAAGGAAAATTAATAATAAACCTGCGCACCCAAGTGGCCGTTTGGACTGAAAATAAGTCCGACGCTGCAAGGCTTAAACTGAACTCGTTATCGTAATTGCTGCATCGTGAAAGCTTTCCAATTGGCTCTTGGAGAAGAATTACAGCTAACTCTGTTAGCAGATGTCAACTTTTCCGGTTTGGCTTTAACGACTGCTCTGGATTAGCCTCTTTCGTTTGATCAGAACTTCGTCCAAAAGGTATGCAACCACCAAGAAAACAGTTCCTTGTCGGTGTTTCTGGTGTCTTCAAGGAAAAGGAAAAGTTCTTAATTTCAAAATTCAGTGTAGTTTGTCAATGTAAATTACAAGGCCTTTCGGAAAAGGAAGAAAGGAGGGTTATTGTTAGTAATTTAAGTACAGTTGCGTTGTCGGTTTTGCATTTGTGTAACAGCTTAAATCGCGGGAAATTTAGGTGTAGGTGTTGGTTCTCTTGGTTTTCGTATGGCGCATTCATACTCGGTACGAGTTCAGAAAACCATTAAGATAAGATAAGCTTTAAGTATTTGCAATGGAACCCAAACATTGGCGCATTTTCCTTTGAATTTTACCTTTCGAGTGTTAAATAATAATTTATTTTCTGCATGAAAATTTTATTGACATCGTTGGTTTTCTGTCGAAATCGTGTGCAGAGACGTTTTATTAGCTATTTGATGAAAATTATATTTAGGCGCGAAATTTGTGAGGTAGTTTATTTGAGAAGAGGTTCCTTGTTACTAGCCATTGTCAACTTCGGATCTCTTTTTTGACATAGATCGGGTTTTAATCAGGAGAAACTAGTCCCAAACGACGAGTCGTTCACTTCGCTTGCAAAATGATCATGATTGCCGTCTTGCGAGTATCCATTCATGATTACAGGAACAATGAAAACCCGACTAGGTCTACCAAAGATGGAGGCTGTGTTAATTAATTTGATCTCCGCCTTGTTTGTAGTTTTTTGTGCTTTTTAATATCGGTCTTTTGTTGTTGTTGTTGTTGTTGATAAATAATAAATTGATCGTTTACCATGTCTGCTATAACTCTTGACCAACGGAAACAAGTACTAGATGATAAACTGACATCAAGGGAAAAAGTATCTGACCTAAAAAGAGATAATTTTACATTAGAGGAAGTAAATCTTGAAAATCAAAAATAAGCAAGAGAAACGTCACCATAAAGCTGAAAGTATGGAACCAAAATTTTCCGCTAATCCTGGATTAAGTTAATCCGCTTTCGAACAACCTGGCCCTGTACTGATAAATATTCAAACGCCCGTCTAAAATTATCGCAAAGCTTCGTTCCTCGTGACATTAGGGATAAATTTTCCAGTCACGTGGTTCACAACGACTGACCCCCTGTAAAATTAATAGGAAATGCAATAAAAAATAGAATAAACTTATAATGGCAAAATCAAACTTATTACCAGGATTTTCGAGTTTGCTGAAGGTCTGTAATTTTAGCGACCCCAACTTAGTCACTTTCTGTTTATGCATAAACCTTACACAGCTTCTTACATAGAGCCTTTTAATTGTAATTTGAAAAACGGAATGTAATGCGACTTGTAAATATTAAATCAACAGTGCTACAGTTCATTGATTCTGTAACACTTTTTTTTAACCGCGAATTTTTCCATTTTTAAATCCCACTGGCCAGATTTTTCTTACCCCCAAAATCGACAATTTGCGACCCTATTCTTGAAACTCTGTCGGGAACTCTGTAAAGAATGCCATCCAAGTCGTGAAAATGGCACCCCATCCAGCGGCATATCCCCATTAGCACATGAATAGGAAGTACCCCCTCCCCTCCCCTCCCCGGGCTATTACAGCTTGTTGTGTCCCCATACATGAAGTACCTACTTTATTTGGATTTCAAAATGGATACTTGTAGCGGACGCTTCAGGTAAGACCTCAATGTGATTTCGGTGTTTGCGTAATTTTCCCGTTAATTAACATTTCACTCCTTTAAACATGAATTCGTTTTCCCTCAACGAACGAAAATGCAAATCAATGCAGAGCTGCTGAGGGAAGAGTCGAAGTCCTTGCGGCGGTGCTAAAGTACCGCGCACTCATTACGGGTCATTGTTGTAGCTATAATGCTAAAGCAACCCAAAACCTTCAAATTAGCTAACCTTAGGCCTAAACATCATTTTTAGGCCTACTGAGGCCTAAGTTTAGCATTATTATAGGTTTTGTTACGAGTGACCTGAGAAAAGTAGTGACCAGTCACCTGATAGCGTGGGTTTTTGTCACACATGTGCATACGCGTACCATTAAATCTCCCAAGAAATCCTGATCCGTTCCCTACGGACCCCTTCTACAGACCACCCCAAAACAACAATCGTAGAAATAAAAATAATTAAAGTAAGATAAATAACAACTAATGATTTGACTTTATACTGGTTGACTGGAACCACTCATGTCTGCAAAATCTCAGCCGTTAGGCTCAGACATAGGCGCAAGGTACCGGTATATAAATCACATATTGCCTTTTTCTTCACTTTTGACCTGAGTGCTTCGAAAAAGACCGATAATAGCTAAGGAGGGGTTACATTTTTTACAAACGTTGGCCGTGTAGCACTTATTATTTCAACAGAATTAACTACTGGAGAGTGGCACCTCACATTATCCTCCAATGGTTAATTCTGATAATATCTACATGTAAGTTCCTTTTGCCATTTTGTTCAGAACAGAGAGATCATGAAGCCTGGAGTGAGTTCATAAACCCGTGGAAGAGTTATCCAAACAAAGTTGTGGAGGGAAAGAAAGAAAATATAAATAGAATTTACTTATTATCGGTCTTTTTCAAAGCATTCTGGTCCACAGCAAAGGAAGTGGCAATATGTGATTAATATTCTTAGCGCCTTAGCCTGAGCCTTTGTCTGTTAAATTTGCGGAGTGTAATGCTTGAGATGTCACTGACATGAGTTGTCTATCCAGACAACTGGTAAGTCAAATCTTAAGTTTTTATTTATTATTTTATTTATTTGTTCTCCACAGTATATGCAGTTGCTATCTTTTTTTCACACCAAATCTTCATAGTTCTTTCTTGGATTCAATAATTCGGTGGATAAATTTAACATGAAATTCTCTTGACTTATTCTCTTTAAGAGTTTGTTTGACTGGATTATACAATGTATATCCTTTGCCGATCATCTACAGTTAGCGGTAGAGCTTTGTTCCATTTATTCAGTCCAGTCTGTGGTGAGTAATGAGTTTTGTTGTTCAGTAACTTGTAGAAGTCATCTTTAGTTGTAGCATTTTCTAAGTTTAGCTCTGTTATGCTGTCTAGTCAAAAACTGAGCTGATTATCAAGAAATACTAATTGTTAAGTTCCTCTGAGTTCTTTGATTCAGTAGGAAGGCTCCTTGTGATGGCAGATATAACTTGATAGTAGTTTAGAAAGTTTGTTGGGCAATTATATCTTGTGCAGAAATTTTAATGAAGATGATTCCTCTTGCAAGCCATTCTCTTATAAAGAATGGTTTATTGTCTAATTCCTCTATTGTTAAACAGGCCAGTTTTACCTGGATTGAAGCTTATGCAATGATTTGAGTTTACTGAAGAAAGATAGCATTTCTCTTTAGAGAACTGGTAATTTGGGGTCGAGAAATTTTGTATCATAGTTGCAAAAAATTAAAACTTTAGAATGCAAAGTTTCCTGAAAAAGTTGTTGGAAATTGATTTACAGTTTGAGAATGAAAGGGAAAGCCGATGGGGAATCTAAGTGAGTCGCAAAGCTTTCACCATTAAATCAACATCAATCATGTTTAAACCACTTTTACTATAATCTTGATTAAGACCGTCCCTTTTGATTTTATCATTTTTCTTGTTCCAAAGAAAGCCAAAGATCTTCTTTCTTATTTTAATCACAATGTCCCTAGGGCACAGGTGTTAGAGGCGGAATAAACAATCTTTGATAGTCCCAGAGATTTTGTACGTAGCACCTTACCAAACAGGGTAAGTCCTTGAGCTCCACATATCAAGACTGGTGTGCAACTTTTGTATCTTAATATGAAAGTTCAATGGTCATTTTGATTTTGGTCATGAGAGAAATACATTCCAAGGATTTTAACCGGGTCCCTTGGCCTCCCTGTCATTGAGCAACAGACATTTCGTCTACCTTATAAGCGGCATTGAAACTTTCTAATAAATGCGGACCGACTAAATCAACTCCACCATAAAACCATCTTTCCCTGGGGATTTGCCTGGTTGAAATAATTCTAATTCGGCATGTTGGATAGTTATTTTGACCACAACATCAAGCAGATCCCACTTGCTTAGGATTCAGAGTCTTCTCACGGGCAAAGTATATAATTAACAAATTGATGTCAGTTTTTCATGCGTCTACAGGTCCTGTTATCGATCATGAATTGCGTCATAATATTGTCAAAGTAGCTGTGGACCTGCAGACTACTTTGACAATGTTATGACGAAATTCATTTTCAATAACAGGACAGACTCAGGAAAAACTGACATCAAATTACAAAAAGGCAGAGGGGTCAAAATTAACTCAAAAGAACGCGAGATAAAAATGCGAGAAACTTCAGTTTTTTTCAAGCTGATGCCACTAATGTCGTTTTAATTTTGTATAAATTATCCAATGAGCGCGCAAGAATTTTGCAGTCATTGTAAAATTCCAGTTAGTCACATGAATCATAGTACTTGGCACTTATTAAAACCATCTCAAGAAGTACATGCTCGTATCCTCATACTATTGTTTTTGTTTCTTTTCTTGAGTGGGGTCCACCCTTTGTACCGTTCTTGCTCAAGACCTTTTAAAATCTGCCTTCAATTCCATTAAATTACATGTACTGCAAGCATACTTGAACTTCTCCCTTCCATTCGGCAGCATTTCTACCATTTAGATAAACTTGGTTATTTACTTCTTTTACTATGCATTATTAACATCCTTTTTTCTATTTCTTGTGAATTTCATAGGGGGTCAGTGTTTTGTCAGCGAAGGACATTGGCTATTCTACAGAAAGCCATATCTTCGTCAATGAAAGACTAACCAAGAAGAGGAAGGAGCTTCTAAGTGACTGTCAAAAAGGAAATATTCCTTCGTGTGGATAAGTCATGGTAAGTTACATGTAATTTTTTTGTATACATGAGAAAGAACACTACAATTAAATCTATTCATAAATTACCAAGTAGTAGATTTTACGCACTTTATAACAGTAGAGGGCAAAATTACTAAATGCTGATTGGCTGAGACAGAGCACATTTGTCATTAATTTTGGTAATTGCCCTGGGCAAAATGTTTTTCCCATGTAATACAGTAAAATGCTTTTTAGCAGGCCAGGCTGGTTTCATTGCTTTGGCATTGTTGTAGAAAAATTGTAACATTGCACTCAGCTTATTTGTGTGTTTTACAGTTCAGTGAGTCAGACGCTAACTGAAATGGCTTCCTACAGAATTTTGCAACAGCATATGTAATTGCTAAGATTTTAGAGGTTGCAAAATACTCCGGTGATCTTCAACAATTACAGCTGGGGTAGCTTACTTAGTGTGAGGCAATAGACAAATTGAACTCCACTGATAGGCAATATGTACACCAGATTTAATCAAAGTTCACAAATCTCAGTTCCTTGAGTTACAAAGTAATGACAACTTGTAGAATTGACGATAATCTTACGATGTGGGTTCGAACTGAAAAACGATGATTCGGTATATTTAGATAGTATTAAAGTAATCTAGTAATTCGGCATGTGACATAAACATAATAACTTGGTGATAACTAAATGTCGATAGAACCTTAAGAAATTGTAACTTGCAAGCCTGCAAATAATTTTTAGTTATAAGCCTGTGATATGTCAGGCCAGGGACAAAGTTTGACCTGACATGCAGTCACCCTGGTCAGACAAAATTTTTTTCCACACTTATTAAGTGGGATGCCTGTGGCAGACCACTTTATAAATTGCCTGGCATCTCATTTTCATAGTCTTTAATTTTTTAAAACTCTTTAAATGGTTCAAATCTCTTGCATTTTCTGTACCCGTTAGCAGCCAAAACATGGTAGCCTGCTATTTGATCGACAGGAAAATCCTTGCATTTTGTGATTTAACGTTAGACCTGAAAGTATTTCTGCTCTAGCATGATTGGAATCATGTGCAAGGTCTTATGAAGTAATCATGTGGGATTACTTCAGCTACTTCTGCTACTATTATGTCTAAATAGCACCACTGTTGCTATTCAAATTATTCTTCATTTGCTTTCAGAGGAATGTTAAGAAAATCTTTCAAGATTCTATTCAAAATGTCTGAAGTTCCACAGGGAAATAACTGCTCTTCTTCACAAGACAAAGTAGTAATAATCGAAATAACCGCAGGTGATGGTCACATGTGACATGGTTCGGGCAAATAGGAACACTTTGTCAAAGACACAAAATTCCTTGGAATATTCACCAGATTTACATACGATACGCTACTAATCGAACCCAACTTGCGTAATAGGATTCTGTTATTTCTTGGTGATCAATTGAAGCTAACACAAGCCACAAGTTTTTGGAAGTTTCTTCGGACCAATGTACATTGTATTAAAAAACAGTATTTTAAATTTAATGCTTGAAATATTCACACGTGTGCACATGAATTTTCCCGCGCAGTGAATCACAGACAAACAAAAACACGGGACCATGGAAATAATGTGGCATGTTTCACGAGGCAGAGTATTTATTTCAAGCAAATTGAAACAAAAACGTTGACTAAGATGGGCTGAATTTTTTTGCACTTTCATAAAGCACTTTTCTGGCACGATGATTATACATTGATTTTGTCTACTAATTTCAGCTGAGCTGAAACTTTTTTCTTTTACATTAAACAGCATTTAAAATCTAAAGAGATGCTGTTGTTATTTAATCAATAAATGTCACTAGAGTTTGCATGGAAGCGATCGTGACTTGAACGGTGAAGGATACATAACCATATTTTTTGAAATTGCAATTTAAGCAAAATGAAAATTGGCATCTAGATGGTTTCCACAGTGACATCATCAAATTACTAAATGTAGATCACGAAGTTTCCTGAATTTTTATCCAAGCGATGGTTGCAGATGAGCTAGAAATAATTATCAGCAATTTTGGCTGACGACAGGAGAGATGGTGTTGTATTCTGGACATGAAGAGAATAGTGCTCCTCACACGGAGGGTGTAGCACTTCTGCTGGCGGAAGAGGCACGAAAAGCCTTGGTCGGATGGGAAGCCAGAGGGCCAAGGTTCATAACAGCATCCTTTAGAACAGTGAGGAAGAATATTAGATTGAATGTAGTGCAGTGTTATGCCCCAACAAATGACAAGAGTGAGGAGGTGAAGGATGAGTTCTACAATCAGCTGCAGGGTATCCTCAGCAGGCCAAGTGACCAAGATGTGAACATCCTGATGGGCGACTTCCAATGCGAAGATTGGATCGGATAACACAGGGTATGATGAAGTGATGGGAAGACATGGCCTTGGTGAGATGAATGAAAATGGTGAACAATTGGCAGATGTGTGTGCTTTAAACAACATGGTAATTGGGGGTAGTGTGTTCCCACACAAGAGGATACACAAGGCAACATGGGTGTCCGCGGATCTTATAACAGAGAACCAGATCGACCACGTTTGTATTGCAAAGAAGTTCAGAAGATCACTAGAAGATGTCTGGGTCAAGAGAGGAGCAGATGTTGCATTGGACCATCATCTGGTAGTTGCCAAACTAAAGCTTAAGCTGAGGAGGAATGAAACAGTTCAGCAAAGAAGAAGAGCACGATATAATGTGGATTTCCTGAGGGACGTAAGTACAGCTGAGAGATTCAGAGTAACACTGTCCAACAGATACCAAGTCCTACAGGATTTGCACGAGGATGAGGAGGGTTTGAACATTAATTCGCAATGGATGGACATAAAGGAGGCGGTTAACTATGCTTGCGAAGAAGTGGTGGGCCGAAGAAAACCTGAACACAAGGAATGGCTATCGGCAGAGACATACCGGAAGATACATGTACAGGAAAGCAGCAAAGAAAGAAGCGCAGAAACAATATGCAGAAGCGAACAGTGAAGTAAAAAGAAACATCAGAACAGATAAGAGGAACTTTGTGGATAGAATGGCCCAGGAAGCTGAAGAGGCAGCAGCAAGTGGGAACATGAAACAACAAACGACATAACCAAGAAGCTTACACGTCAGGGAAGTTTGGACGAACAGAGCGTCCGGTCAAAGATAAGAACGGAAGTGTTTTGATGGGTGCAAATAAGCAGCTAGGTAGATGGGCAGAATACTTTGAGGAGCTTCTTAACAGGCCAGCTCCAGCTAATACACCAGACATCCCCGCAGCAGAGGAAGACCTACCAATTGATTGTGGCAAGCCCACCAGGGAAGAAATCAGGAAGGCCATTAAACAGCTGAAGAATGATAAAGCAGCAGGGATAGATGAGATTCCAGCAGAAGCACTCAAGGTAGACCCAGAGATGCTAGCTGAGATGCTCTATGGATTGTTTGATAAAATATGGGAAGAAGAGGAGATCCCTTGAGAATGGAAGGAAGGACCCCTGATCAAGATCCCCAAGAAAGGAGACCTTGGCCTATGTTCAAATTATAGAGGAATCACGCTCCTGTCTGTCCCAGGGAAAGTACTGAAAGGTTGAAAGGACCAGTAGATCGTACCCTACGGGATCAGCAGGCTGGCTTCAGGACAGGCAGGTCGTGTACCGATCAGATCACAACACTGCGAATTATAGTGGAACAACTCCCCCCTTTATGTAAATTTTGTTGACTACGAGAAGGCTTTTGACAGCCTAGACAGGGAGTCATTATGGAAGCTGCTTCGACATTATGGTGTACCCATGAAGTTTGTCAACCTGATCCGAAACTCTTATGAGGGTTTGTCTTGCAGAGTTGTTCACGAGGGGAGATTGACAGAGAAGTTTGAGGTAAAGACCGGAGTAAGGCAGGGATGCCTTCTGTCACCTTTTCTGTTCATCTTGGCTATAGACTGGATCATGAGAGCTGTTACAAACCGAAAAAGAAATGGGATCCAGTGGTCCTTGTGGACACAGTTGGACGACCTGGACTTTGCGGATGATCTAGCGCTTCTGTCACATAACCACCAGCAGATGCAGGCAAAAACATCTTACCTGCATCACACCTCAGTGAAAATATGACTGACGATCAATAAACTGAAGACAAAGATCCTGAGGATCACAATGATGAGTGACGAGCCAGTCACAATTGAAGGAGGGAAGTTGGGGGAAGTTGAGTCTTTTTATTCTTTTATTTGGGCAGTGTAATGGACAAAAGTGGGGGAACTGACACAGAAGTAAAAACTAGGATTGGCAAGGCACGATCAGCATGCAACTTACCAAAAAAGGCATGGAATTCCAGAGAACACGGCACATCCACCAAGGTATGTTTGTTTAACTCAAACGTTAAGTCGGTATTGTTGTATGGAGCAGAATCATGGCGGACAACCAAGGCATCTATGAAGAAGATCCAGACTTTTGTAAATCAGTGCTTACGTAGAATCCTAAGAATCCACTGGCCAGAAACCATCAGTAATGAGAATTTATGGGCAAGGGCGCAGCAAACTCCAGTGGAAGAGGATATCCAACGAAGGAGATGGAGATGGCTTGGCCATATGCTATGCAAACTACCTTGTAGCATTGGCCGTCAAGCCCTGAACTGGAACCCCCAAGGTCAACTAAAGAGAGGGAGACGACGGGACGGGAGCCTGAAAATGATATTAAGAGGACTGGACACACATGGAAACAACTTGAAAGGATAGTGCAGGACAGAGGAGACTGGCGAGTTATTGTTGGTGGCCTAAAGGGCTGAAGTAAGTAAGACTACGTACTGTTATCCTCATCTTTTTGGTGCAATCAGAGGGCAAACTGTGTCCGTTATAGACGGGTTTGTGGCTTACAAATTTTTGCAATGTCGTTTGTTGTCATTTCCCCTCATAAAGAGAAGAAAGGCTGCTGACTCACTGCGATCTCCTCCCACAAATTGCTCTCGCATCACAACGTGATGGTCTCAATCATCATAAAAACACCACAGCTTTATGCAAACTTTGCAATCCAAACTGCATGAATATGGGCGGGAGTGTTTACATTTCTAGTAAGAGTACATAAAATGCAAGCTGAAATGAAAATTAGCCGCAATGCATTACGGCCATATATTAAAAGTCCACCTTTGCATTTGGCTTTCTTGAGTAAAATTTGTTTTTTAAATTTTGCGTCATAACATAAGACTCCGGTCAGCCTGATCGTTTGCCAGTCCAAATCTCAAATTTATTGGACAAATTGATGTCTGATGACCTGCGCTTATTTTGTAGGCCTGAACTTGTAACTAGCAATAGTAATAGCACAACAATTACTAAAAAACTGAGACTAAAGTGAATGAATGAATCGTTCAATATGGAAGCTCTCCTTGATTTTGAGTTGATAGAAAGAAGTTGCATTCGCAATAATTTTGAAGCAAGAAACATCACAATTATTAGAAAAACTAAGATGCTTGAAAATATGAGAATTTTTATCCCGGGAAAGGTGCTCATTTACAGGTGTGTAGAAATACCTGTTGGTTTCACCAACATAGCGAGTACCACAGCCCGCATGAAATCCTTTGGACTAAAAATGTTGCACAGTTTTTAAAACCTTGCAATACTTGCTGATAATAGATGAAATCTTCTTTCTAGTATAAGATGCATAGAAATAGAATAGAAAAGACTTACTCTGGTCTAGTTACAAATTATGGTTAATTAAAACTCTCATTGAAGGCAAGGCATATAAAATTAACAACACTACCGAGGGTTTTCAAAACGATATCAATACTCTCACTACTATTTTGAAACATAATGTTTCCCAGTTGGTTAATTCAATGACAAGTCTGTTCTTGATTTTTGAACAGGACAGTAACTCTTCCAAGCTTGATCAAAAAATATGAAATAAATTTTTGTGGTACTATTTGGATGGCAATTGTATTAAGTAACAATGATGATGTGTCCAGTACATTTGATAGCTTCTGTTTAAGATAGACATGTTCAAGTGAAAAAATTATTAAGGAGAGAGGATAGGCTATCATTGTATGCCATCGATTACCTCTGGGAATAGAATGTCAATATCTGAAACCAAAATCAGTTTCTTGCTATCTGAAAGTCAGTTGATGACACCGTTTCAACACTTAACAAATCACTAGTAGAACTGTCTAATGTTAGTATTTTAGTACATGCAATTGTCTTCCTGACCAGCACACCAGACCAAATACGAGGGTATGTAATACCAAAAAGGCTGCTTCTGTGATCCTCTGTAAGGTCATTAAGTAAAGTGGGTAACAAACTGAAGGCAAGGTTGCTAGGACTCACAAATTGAACTGGATTGGAATTGTAATATGCCATATTTCATTTTATTTTAACTTATTTTCTCAAATACATTAGCTGTGCAGCTACTCTGTAATTTTCGAGCATAAATAAAGTATATGTATGTATATTGTTGGGATTCCTAAATAATCTTAATTTACTTTAGAGAAGTCACTTCTTACCTAAAAGGGTCCTTGTAGATTTATATTCTTTGATATTTGTGCCCTGAATTACTTATGTACTACACATGGGTGGGGGATAGCACAACAAATGGTGATAATTTCAATGACTTTGAGAAATTGCATGTACATGGAAGGGCTGTTAGAATCCTTTTTACGTGAATGAATCTGAAACTAATATATATTTTGCATAAACTTTTTGAATGAAATTAAGCTACAGAATATTCATTGGCACAGTTCCAAGCTGTATGAGCAATTTATTAATTTACATCATGAGTACACAAGTCTTAGATCCAGAGGTTCTGTGGAAAATTATGGAGTTTTGTTCAATCTTCTTTTTGAAATCAGATGTATTTCTTTGTTCTACAAGTCAGTGTCTCGATTGGTCCAGGCCAGGGCAATACTCTTTCTCTACCCAACCACTCTTAGCATCCTTGTTATTATTGTTTGTTCTACATGACCCCACAATCTGTAACTAATGAATAATTTATTGATACAGTAACATGTTTGGATGTGTCCATACCTGTATGAGCCTCTTTTAATTTATTAAAAGTATTTTCTGATTTTGTTCTTTAGGGCCTGTTATCTGTACATATTTCTTTCTGGAGGTAAGTACCTGCAACATTATTTTTATTGTAACGTGTTATGTATAATAAAACATGTCTTTGTTGAGAGTTTTATACACAATACAAGAGTTCTGTTCGGCTGTAAATTTTTGCTGTTTTTTTCTTCTTCTTCAACCATGAACCTGAAGGCAAGATGGCGATTTACGAATTCTTGTTTGTGACTGATTTTGTACATGTTGAAGGAGGTAAATGTTTTGTTGGCGTTTCGTAGAGGGTGTATACGATGTACTGTCCCAGAAATCATTAAGTTGGCAATAGTGCATTTTACATTTTTGTGCCTACAATGCAGGTCAAAAGTAGTTGGGACACCTGTCCAATAATCATGTATTCCAAGTAAAGTTGACTTTTTGGGGTCACAATTGGAGCGTACCACCCCCCTCCCCCCCAAACAATGTTGGAAGATGCAGATAAACAGTATTTTTGTTGAAATCTGTGTTGTAGTGTCAAATCTCAACATTGCTTGGGGGGGAGGGAGAATATTTCAGTAGTATCTCGCTAAGTGTCCCAACACTTTTGACCTGCATTGTAGTTACCTTGCTTTGATAGAAACGTCACTGCTTTTGTTATGTACATTCTTACTTATTAGCATGACAACAACATTATTAATATAAGAAAAGGAGTGAGGTTTGTAAGCATACAATTGTAAAGATGTCTATGTCGTTTTCTTTCAGTTAAGTTTATGGTAGGAATCTAGTGGTTGTGAACAAAGGGTGTTTTTTTTTTTTTTTCCTTCCCTAGGAGTTATGAATCCTTTGACTGTTGTAATCTGGAGGAGGAGCCGCCGTTCTCACTATGAGATAGTAGCTGCAGTGGTGAATTAATTGACCTTCTGAGCACTTGGTTCCATGTAAACAAACCTCGAAAGTTTGGACATATAACACAGTGAGATTCCGTGGCGGGCAAATATGAAATGTTGGACTTCAAGATGATGCAACTAGTTACCTTCATCATTACGACTTGTCCATCTTGATCCCTAGGCGAGAGTAAGCTATTCCCAAGTTGCAAAGGTCTTGGTACTCTTCCAAAGGGAGGCAACTCGCAAATGGACTATTGTATTCCTGGCATGATGTTACCAGGTATTAAAATTGTCATATATTTGTGCAATTTGAGGTCAGTGGAAATGGAAAAATTCGAAAACGCTGAATAAGATGTACAATTTTTCCATTCCTACTGTTTTCTGACCTCAAATTGCATAAATATATGACAATTTTAATACCTGATAACATCATGCCAGGAATACAATAGTCCATTTGCGAGTTGCCTCCCTTTGGAAGAGTACCAAGAGTTTTGCAACTTGGGAATGGCTTACTCTCGCCTAGGGATCAAGATGGACAAGTCGTAATGATGAAGGTAACTAGTTGCATCATCTTGAAGTCCAACATTTCATATTTGCCCGCCACGGAATCTCACTGTGTTATATGTCCAAAAGGTTGTTTACATGAAAGTCATGCTGTTGTGAGAATGTCAATTTATATCCTTATGTACGGTGGTGTGTTAAGAATATTTTAATTTGGGCGCAACTCTTGTGTTACACATCAATTTCTTAGTGTATAAGCCCTCTTCAGTGTATTATATACCATTTTGTTTGGTAGTTATGAGCGGAAGCTTCAATTGCGTGGAGAATCCTGAAAATTTTTCGATGTTGGAATGGGTGACCTTGCAATGCTCCAATGTATGGAGGTTGTCGGTTTGTGAAGAGAAATTGTTATATTATAAATAATATAAGTGTCAATTTAAGGATTTGCAGATGAAAATAAAAAAATTATTGATTTCGGAGACTCATTCATACGATAACATTTTATTAAATGTCCTGTGTAATAAGTTACAGAAACTACTTATAAGATGAACGTTTCGAGGTCAACTTTACTTTCAAGTGATGTAAATAACAGGTTTTTTGGAGTTCAAACTAGTTACTTGCACCATTTGAAATTCACGTTGACTTCGAAAAGTCGTCTTTTGCTAAAGCTTTGGTAAAATTTTTTCCTACATGTGGACCCTGAAACTTGGCCTTACAAACGTCAGAATTTTGTAAATGTAAGCAATTTGAAAACCAATTGTTATTGGGGGAGATTCTGTAAAGACTAACAGTT
>OX421457.1:32900102-32910102 GCA_949126865.1 Montipora capitata | reverse complement strand
CACAATTGCGTTTCATAAGGATATCAAGAAATGGAATTTCATCATTTTGTTCAAACTCAGTTGTGAATGTATTGTACTGTCTCCCATTCAGGTAATCTAAAAACTCACATTTTGTTCTAGAAAAGTGAAAAGTTCTTGAAAAGCATCATTTGTTCTATTACCATATTTCTTGTTGTTTTATGTCAATCAATTTCGTTAGTTCCCAGTCCATTCATTCGTATTTTTGAATTTAAATTCATTCTGTAACTGAAAAACAATCACTTCTGATAATGCATGTTGTAACATACGAAACGTTACAGTTATAAAAGAGTTATGCAGTTCAACCAAATGTTGGTAACCGCTGTTTGTGTTTTATTCTTATTGAAACTTAAATGGCCCAAGTCAAAGAATTTTTAAACTATAAAACTCTTGAAAGTTAAAAAATCTCAAGAGCGGATTCAGAGCCTACCTTAAATATTCCAGTTGGGAAGATAGCTCTCAATACGTTCTAGAGAATTGTTTTAAGCTTTGCAAAGTGTTTTCATTTAGCCTGCTAATTACTTTCCAGCGAGAACTAATGGTGATAACTGAGATCGCTGAGACCATAAACACTTAAAAGACAATTTGCTGTCATTAATCGGATTACCTGTTGCTATGGTCACCTCTTACATCACACTACTACCAAAATCACTAAACTGTTTGCTCCCCGAAAAAAGTGATCGATCGCATTTGTCGTCGACTTGCTCACAAGACCATTTGAAGCGCCCAGATTTCAACCGATTTGTGACGTGTCACTCTTAATGTGAGCGAGGCCGTGGGAAAATAAAGAAACAGACCGCAGCATGAGATGAATGTGTACGAAGAGCTTTACACCATTTGAAAATGATATGTGTCACTGATGTTTGAGCACAGGGCGAGATTTTTTAACAGAGTTCTACCTGGGACGTTTTAGAGATATAGGATTAAAGTAAAAAATGAGTGGTCTTACAGTTTCACTGCCTCGCAAGCGTGTGACATTCTTATTTTCTTCTTGCCCAAGCACGCGAGTCTTTACACTATCTCGAAGTATCCAGCTTTGCCATGTATGTTACCAAAGGTCTGCTTTTTATCAGCAGTTGCACTAAATCTAGTTCTGGTTCTTCCAGCTTTTTCCGTTGACCCTTAGCTGTGCGACGATGGAAGTAATTTTCGGTTGCATGTTTAACAAAACTCGTCTCCCACATTTTTGAAACTGTAAGACCACTCATTTTGTACTTTAATCCTATATCTTTGAAATTTCCCGGGTAGAACTCTGTTGAAACATCTTCCCCTCCACTCAACTATCAGTGACTACATACCATTTCCAAACTGTGACAAGTTCTTCGTACACATTCCTCTCAAGCCTTTTATATTTTCCCAAGGCCTGGCTCACATCGAGAATGACACGTCACAAATTGGGGTGCTCCAAATGGTCACATGAGCAAGTCGAAATTCAAATGCGATTGATCATTTTTTTCGGGGTGCAAACAGTTTAGTGTGCATTATGTTAAACAGCAACTGTTTAACATAGCTGCTTTGTGATGATTAGAGTTAATCCTTTCAAAAGTACAGTGTTTTTTGAAAGTGCTAGAGCCTCCCTGAGTTGGAGGATTTTCCTAGCAATGACACGGCAAAACTCCTCACTTTACGTTTGCTGTCAACCTTTAGGAGTGTCTTCAGAAAATCGCTCTTGTTTGCGTTGTTTTTAAGGAGAGCCAAGGAAATCTATACTCAATGGAAAGCTAATAAAATGTGGTATTTGAAAATGCCTTCAACTTTCGCATTTTTAATTTCAGAAAGTGAGCACAGGAGCTCAAACACTAAAGTGACCTTGTCCTCTTTGTTGAATTTATAACCCTTGCATCAACACAGACATACAAACAAACTGCACCATATCACTCAGGAGAAAATAAGCTAACAAAGCGTGCGAGGCCTTTTCCATATTCTAATTAGTTCTTAAAAAAATCTATTGGAAAGTTAGCCGAAATTTTTTTGCCTGCACGCCTTGCAATTGGACGCTGCGAGAAAACCATTTACAATTTTGAAAAACCCTCACAAAGTTTGTTAGCTTATTACCTCCTGAGTGATATAGTGCAGTTTGTTTGGATGTCTGTGTTGACGCAAGGGTTATTAATTCAACAAAGCAGACAAGGTCACTTTGGCGTTTGAGCTCCTATGCTCGCTTTCTGAAATTAAAACGAGAAAGTTGAAGGCGTTATACCACATTTTATTAGCTTTTCAGTGGTATATAGTTTCCTTGGATTTCTTTTAAAACAACACGAAAAAGAGCGATTTCCCAAAAGACACCCCTGAAGGTTAACAGTAACCGCTAAACTCATTGAATTCAAAAGGTGCTCTGAACGTTTTTAGATTTGGCCAGCTGAAGGAATATATTCTTAAATTCCAGCAGAAATGTGCTAAATCCTGAAAATAAAGACATGCACATTCCAGGCCAAGATCAACTTTGAAAAACGATTCCTTTGTATTTTAATCACAGGCAGACAACCCTAAGGATGTGAGAGCGTGTGACGAGCGTGTTATTTTGAGACAGTTGTAATGGCCGATTCAACTGATCGAGGAAAATGTTCCATAAAAACTCCAAATCGTGATGTTTCTTTTCGAAAATTCATTTTATGGACAGCCAGATAAATAAAGTTCACTCGCCTACTATTTTCTGCCTTGTCCTGAGTGATTTGATGGGTTTTTGGGACGCTTTGATTTCCTCTTCAGATCCCACGCGTTGCCACGTACATTATAAATACTCAAGGCGTGCAACTTCCAAGACCGCTCACGGCAGAGTGCCTCCAGAATTTAGCTGAATTTCTCCCACTTCCAAAGGTCGCTTGCCTCCCAGCTTTGGGCACGTAGAAGGTCTATAATTTTGCTAGCATTGTGCCAAAAATCATCGCATTTACACGGCTCTGCAACCTCAGAATCCTGCTCGATTTTTAAGCTTTGCTCAGGTTTTTGTTATTGCTTGATGATGTGGACAGAAGTCATGAACCATTGAATTTGATCAAATCAAATTAACCAATCAAAAAGCACAGATTAATAATTTCGTCTCTCTTGGGGGAAATCTGTGCTTTTCGATTGGTTAATTTGATTTGATCAAATTCAATGGTTCATGACTTCTGTCCACACCATCTCGCAATAACAAAAACCTGAGCGAAGCTTGAAAATCGAGCAGGATTTTGAGGTTGCAGAGCCATGCAAATGCAATGATTTTTGGCACGATGCTACAACAAGTTGCAAAAATAGTGGAGACACTTCACCTTCTTGGAGCACTATTAATTTCCCTATTATCTCTCACACTGCAGCCCCCCTTCCCCCCCCCCCCCCCACCCTTATCAGTGTTGCTAGGCAAGACAAAAAATTTGTTGCAAACTTAAACAGTCAACATTGAAATGGGGAGAGGGGAGGGGATGTGGGAAAGGTTTAAATTCTAGATACAGTGGGTACTGGAAGCTAGAAAAGGTGTTTTTTCATGAAAGTGTCTCAACAATTTTGCAACTTGTTGTAGCAAAATTATCGACTTTCTACGTACCCAAAGCTGGGAGGCCAGCGACCTTTAGAAGTGGAAGAAATTTGACTAAATTCTGGAGGCACTCAGCCGTGAGCGATCTTGGAAGGTGCACGCCCATCAAATTACTCAAGACAATGTAGAAAATAGTAGGTGAGTGAACTTATTTATCTGACTGTCCATAAAATGAATTTTCGAAAAGTAACATCACGATTTGGAGTTTTTAGGGAACACTTTTCTCGATCGGTTGAATTGACCGTTACTACTGTCTCAATATAACATGACGTTATGCGCTCATGCATCCTTAGGGTTGTCTGCCTGTGTTTCAATCAAGATCTCTGCAGTTAGCTCGTATTATGAATACCTTCTCACCTTTCTCCACGGTTTTCACGTCAGACATCTGCTTCCTCTTTTCTTCGTTTGTCTTGGATTCTGCCTTTTATCTAATAATTTCCAGCATGCTTCACTAACGTGGATAATTCCTGAAAGTGAAATGGACAAAAAGCGTTGAGGAAATGAAATATCGTTGAAACATTCCAATGATCATGATGATAATAATAATAATAATCATAATCATAATAATAACAATAGAAATAATAATAATAATAATAATATATCGCTTTGATGAACCAAACGATGTTTTTGAAGTTCATATTTAATCAAGACATGTTTTGGATGAAACATCATCCATCGTCAGTTGTACAATGAGGAATAAAGTGAAGTTGTGCGATGAGTAGTGTAACAAAGTGAGATATAACATGAATAATTAAGGATGAAGGCAAGAACAGAAAAAAAACCCAAACTATTTCAGCTAAGAAAACTAATTAGTATGAAAGGGATAAATTAAGATGTTTGACTTGGGAATTTAACGATGACTGCTCCCAAAGGATATGCATGGCTTCTTTAATTTTTAATTGTAAACGTGTGGAAGCAGAGTCGAGGATTTTAAAACAATCTTCTGAACAAAGGGAGCCTCTCAAGTGCTTAAAGGTGTGGGAATGTTTGTCAGAGGCGAGATGTTTATGGATGCGAGTGGCGAAGTGTCTATTGGTTTCACCAATATAACAGGCATTACAGCCTGCAAATGAAAACTTGTAAATGACTCCCTATCGTAAACCCGCAGGGATAGGATCCTTGGCCCCAAACCAACTCCTGATTTTAAACGGGGTGAACAAGTTTTCATGTGCAGGCTGTAATGCCTGTTATATTGGTGAAACCAATAGACACTTCGCCACTCGCATCTGTGAACATCTCGCCTCCAACAAACATTCCTACATCTTAAAACACTTGAGAGATTCTGAAAAATGTCGCTCCCTTTGTTCAGAAGATTGTTTTTAAATCCTCCACTCTGCTTCCACACGTTTACAATTAAAAATTAAAGAAGCCATGCATATCCTTTGGGTGCAGCCATCTTTAAATTCCCAAGTCAAACATCTTAATTTATCCCTTTCATACTAATTAGTCTCAGCTGAAATAGTTTAGTTTTTTTTTTCTGTTCTCGCCTTCATCCTTAATTATTCATGTTATATCTCACTTTGTTACACTACTTATTGCACTTCACTTTATTCCTCATTGTACAACTGACAATGGATGATGTTTCATCCGAAACATGTCTTGATTAAATATGAACTTCAAAAACATCGTTTGGTTCATCAAAGCGATATCTTACTTTGTGCTGCTACGAAGCCTTAATAATAATAATAATAATTATAATAATTTACCAAAAAGTTATCGATGTCTCTAACACTTGCAGGCAGGCTGTCCCACAATGCAGGGGCAGCTGTTTGAAATGATCTGTCTCCCAGAGTTCTTTATTTCTCTTATGGGAACCTGCAATAGTAGTTCTTTCGATTTTCATTTGTTATCTTTGCACTGTTATCTTATGAGAAAAGTGCAAACAAAAAGTTGGGAATGAGGCGATCTTTCGAGTTTAGTTACGCGTAATAACTATTTCTCGAAAAAAAATGAACAGAACAATGGGCAATGCAAGGTCGAAGAAATCTGGTTAAGACGACAACTTGATGATTAAGTTCATCGGAATTTTCTAGTTCCTTGAAGTAAGCCATTTCTAATAGCTAAGTTCATCTCCCAAACTAAAATTTTTTACCTCTTTAGCGGACAAAACAGAAATGACGTTAAATTTAACAAAATACTTCTTCATTCTCACAAGGAAGACTGAAACAAAAAAAGGGACATGAAATTACGAAATTCAACCCCATCCCATCAACGCATAGGTAAAAAGTGCGAAACGAATTGACCGATCAAACATCTATCGAAGTTGTTCGAATCTTTGTGTATTCTTACCGCTATCAATGATTTCGGATTTTTTCCTCTGCACGAAGCGCAAACGTTAAGTACAATTCACTGAAATGGCTCGGCCCTGAAAACTCAAATCTTCAATTCAATCATTTGGGAACACAAGCATCGGGCTGGATTGCACAACACCTACAAGTAAAATTATCAAACTTCGAAATAACAAGGGAAACCTATCGAACTATTAAGATATCTGGTCTGGTCAAAGTTGACTATAAAGTCGCAGAGAAACCAAATAAAACACAAATATAGTCAGTAGTATATCCACTTTTTATCCTGTTGTAGAGATGAAGAAAAGGCACATTCGAATATAATTAACTCACCTGCTGAAATAGTTTGTATGTAATTCTCCAGCCACAATCTTGTTTGCCATCTTCCTGTTTGTACTTCAGGACCTGGAAGACGACTGATCTCTCAACGAAAGACATTGAACAGCAATGGCCAGAACCAGGGTTGCTGACCAGCGGTTTTCGTTAAAACAATGGTTTGGTGGAGGTTTGCTGGGTTGTGGCCGTGTGTGACACAATTTATGAATATAGATTAAGGTCACAAGCCAATCGCTACATCCCGTGCATGCACGTGTATCAACCTCACCTTTTAACAAAGGGCGTGGTGCATTAGCACACGCGGTTGAATTCGTCAACCAAGCGCGGTCGAATACACAGCTCTCTGATCATTTGTGCAATA
This sequence comes from Montipora capitata, assembly GCA_949126865.1. Classification (NCBI taxonomy): domain Eukaryota; kingdom Metazoa; phylum Cnidaria; class Anthozoa; order Scleractinia; family Acroporidae; genus Montipora; species Montipora capitata. The sequence goes on along the minus strand of OX421457.1, from coordinate 32,903,585 downwards.
AATAAGCCCCAAATGGCAACGTGTCCGTAACATGTTTGAGATATTACTCCTCGTACATTTTTTAAATCTCCCGTCCATTTTTCTCGCGCTGGAAACTGATACCTTTTAGGGATTCCTTTTCTTTGCTTCTGTTTGTTGGTCGCCAACTTGGATAATAGGCCTCTTGCGGCTTGTGATCACACGGTACAAAAAAAAAACACTATACTGGAACGCAAAGTGCCCACTCGGATTATTTTGCTTTGTTTTAGATGTCCCTGTCTGCAATTTGCGTTCCAGTTTGGCGGTTTTTGAATCAAGTGATCACTAACATGTATGTATGTATGTATGTATGTACTAAGCTGGAAAGGGCCATTACTTGCGCTTGAATGGATTCGAACAAAGGCAGGACGTGAAGCGACCCCTTTTGCGTGCGTCTTCGTGTTTAAAACGGTTTGGTCATTGTTCGTTTGGTCATTGGTGCATTTAGAAAGGCTTGGGAGTAGTGGGGGGGGGGGGGGGGGGGGGAATGTATCGTCAAGGCTCTCAATCTCGATTCCAACCGATTCATTTTCACTGTCATTTTCCTACCTTTAAAACCCAAAATTTCTCACCAAACATCTCCAGCTTACACGATACTCATTATTTCCCAATCCAACAAAAGGCGTTTTTCCTTTTCCATCTTCCATCGGCCATCACACGATAGCCATGCGACCCATTTCAAACTCGATTCAAAGACGGATTGGGTATTTAAAATTGTCACCAGCGAACAGATACCTGCTATGACAACACATGACAAGTACACCGAAGTGTGTTTACCGGGATTAAAGGAAAATGAGCGTCCTTTATTTTTTGCAAAGTTTCTCTACCTTATCTTACTCGAAACTTTGCTAGAAATCAATAACAACAGACTAAGATGTGTTTTACAGCAGGGAAGGAAACATTTGAGAGTTGAGCAAAGCAAGTATTTTCACTCGAAATTCCAACCTGTTACACGCACTCTTTTTCAATCTTTTAAGAAAAGAACAATGAACAAAAGCTATTTTTTTATTATTGCATGAAAATATGACTACTTTAAATTGTAGCAAGCTAATGAGGGTAAAGTGCACGCGGCTTAACTTTCCGCTTATACGATGTGCAAAAAGCAACATCGCAAATTAGCCCTAAAAAGCACCATCAAGTGTTCAGATGAAAGCCCTTCCAATTTTAAGATTCCGGCAACAAAATCAAATAGACACGAAGATACATTAACGTCATTTTAACTAACACTGTAAAGAGGAAAAACAACAGACTCTTATATGGCCGCCGCGGACAAGGATGTCAGGGTCTCTTTAATTTTATTCGCATCGATCAGTTACATTGTGTACATTGAGATACACGACACAACTGAATAAATTTAAGTAAAACATCATCCTACCAGTCGGAAATCATGCCTATAAAAAGCTCTTCTGTTTCACTATTTTCCAAACTTTAAAGACAACCGCCTTTTGAAAGTAGTTAGCACATACGAAACGGCTTCTTTTAATCATTGACAAGTGCGTTTTAACCGACTTCAGCCGGGAAGCATTTAAATGATTCAGTTTATTATGAGCAACTGCTCGCAAATTTCTTCCGTGTAAAATTGGCCTGAGGCCTTAAATCTGTACTTAAAATTTTATCGCCATATTGTACCCTTTCTTTGATAGCATGTCCCGGAATGCTTCCTTGTATGCATTCTTAACTTGGATAACTTCCCTTCAAGCCAAAAAACCTGAGTTTTCTAATCATCGTTCTGTAGGTTTATAGTTAATGCATGGAGTTGTTTACGACACTCGACAAGTGCCTTTCAAGTTTTTGTCCGTATTTTTGGCCTTGACCCTGCACAAAACAAACTTTTTTCGAGAAGATAACCAATCAAATATCTTTCGATTAAATTATGCGCAACTAATTTGCGAAACCGTGCGAAGCGAAAAACAGATTGTACAGGGTCACGGTCAATTCAACAACGATTGCGACAACATTGTTCTTGCTTTTGAAGGTTTTAAGGTTTCATAACCAATCCCACGATTAACTATGGTAGGTTTTCGGCACAAACGCTAAGATTAGATTTTATGTGCGATATGTGTTTCAGTGTGCAAGCCATTACAAAACTGATACTGTGCTGTCATTGTTTAGGAAAAAAAAAAAAAAGAAAGGCTTTTGTGAGATGTAATGTTTTTTCGGGACTCTTTTTTGCTTCTCAACAAGTCCAAGTTGCCAAAATCTGGAGAGAAAATGCTGACTCTATCACACATTTTCCTTTCCTTGTTTCATGCAATCCCGAAAAACCTATCACAAAACACAGTGAACTAGAGAAAAAGTAATAACGAAAAACACTGAACGCATAAAAGTTTAATTTTAAGGCTAAGATAATTAAATTGATCAGGATCTTTCGTCGTTATTGTTTCGTAGTTCGAGCCTGAATACGACAATCTTTATCTCTCTTTTAATGTCTTCCTTCAAGAATGCATAAACCAGAGGGTTAACTGTTGAGTTCCCCGTCAAGAGAAGCAGAGTAACAAAACTGGCTTCAAAAGGACGATTAACACAAGAAAATGCAAGACAGAAAATCAGAAAGCTTGCTATCACATAACATCCCAGAAAAAACAAAACAAGAGCAATAATAAAGCTCGCGGTGTTGGTGTGCTTCCGTCTTTGAGGAAGGGAAGATGGATTCAGTGATTGGTTATGTTGAAGCTGCCTTCTCTCTGACTTCAAAGCAGCTTGGTGTTTTGCCTTCACAATGAGAATACGAACAACAGCGTGTAAAAGAAATATGCAGCCCAATATATTAAACCCAGACACTCCAGTCAACCGTATGATTTTCAAAGCCGTCGGCGAGTTCGTAATGTACATTCCTGAGACGAGATACAAGGCAATAAGGAAAGGTATCAACCACGCTAGCGTGATAACTACTAAAGTTCGTCTGGCGGTCATGGAGGTGTGATATTTCAAGGGATGAACAATCGCCGTGAAACGATCCCAGGTCAGAGAGCAAAGATTTGTAACCGAAGAGTGCAGGATAAACCAGTGAAAACCCACGTACACTCGCATGTTACAAATAAACAGACCGCAAAGATGACTTAGTGGAAACGCGACGATCCCCACGCCAAGATCGGCAACAGCCAAAGAAAACACGAGCCAGTTACTGGAGGAGTGTAACCGGCGACGTTTAGCGATAAGAATTACGACAAAACCATTTCCAAGCACTGTTGCGATGGAGAGAAGCCAACCGCACACAGACGTCCACCTCTCCATTGCCAGGAATGGAGACTGAAGCGTGCGGCCTGTATCTACTTAACTCCCAACAGACTTCTGATTTGATTGGCGGGTCTTTCGAAGAACTGTTATGAAACACTTCAACGTGCGAACTGACAAAACATCTCTCGCAGATATTAGCATCTTCCTCAAACGCACACGAGTTCCTTGGGAACATTCACGCATTTTCATTGAACAACATAAGTAAACTGTTTATCAATTTAATAAAAA
>OX421457.1:32892602-32895102 GCA_949126865.1 Montipora capitata | reverse complement strand
GGTACCATATCAAACACCAATTATTGCTGAAAAAGATTCGGTCATTTTTTGTGATGTGAAAAGTTACGTGACCGTAGCAACCGGAAAGCCCTGCTAAAACACCCCATATTTTGGCTTTAGCTGCTCATATCTCAAAAACGAAGTCGGTGACCCTCATTTTTTTATTTCTGAAATGTAATCAGCAGGCCAAAAAAAATTCTGTGGGGTTGATTTAGAGCCACCCTAAATAATTGAAAATTTAAGATAGCTCAGAATCCGCTCCACAGAATTTTTAAAACTTTGCAGAAAGTTTCTTCTTGGCCTGCTGATCACTTTTGTGCAATGAAAAATTGGGGTCACCGAGTTCGTTTTTCATATATGAGCAACTAAAGCCAAAATAGAGGGTGTTTTGCAAGGCTTTTCTGTTGCCATGGTAACTTGTTACGTCACATAAATGACTGCATCTTCTTCAGCGCTTTGTGTCGGCTACGTGTAATTACTTCGAGTTTTGATTGGTTTACTGGATTGTCTCCGTCCTTTTTCATTGGCCAAAGTAATTACTTTGTGGTTTTACGATACTCATTTGAAAACCGCTCTGAAAGAGCAAAGCTCCAACTGATGATGTTCCCTCACAACACCGCGGGGAACTCCATACTCTTCTCCGACCTTGCATGGGAATAGTGTTTATGAACAAGGGCTGTGAGACAGGGCTTACAATTTATAGTACTTAGTCGAGATCACGGACACTTTACGCTCCAATTGAGCAGAAAATTCAACAAACTGCGTGAAAATACTTTAGAAATCTAAAGCACATTGGGTTCACAAAAATACTTAAACGTTTACCTGTAATTCTTGAAGTTTATACCAGGAAGTTTCAAAACGAAATCCTTGCAATGAAATAAACAAAATAGATAGCATGAGAAATTAAAATTAAAATTTCAACGCCACAGAAAGTTTTTATTTCAGAGCGTGACCAAAATCATGACACAAAGAAAGAGCAAGCGTTGCCTAGAACTTTCTCGCAATATGATTGGTTTATTTCCCAAAAATGGGCGTTCCTGATTGGCTATCACACTGCGTGACAAATTGACGCAAGCACGACGCGTACAGCGTTGTCTTGACTCTTATCGACAACGGCAAATCAGCCAATCACATTACAAAATTACAAGCAATTGTGGTAAAAAAACCAAATGATAGAGGAGACAGTTCTTGACTGGCTAACCGAACACCTCAAGCGCCCTAGGACGCCACCTATTGACGATTAAAATCGTCTGCCGTTAGACAGAGTAAAATCTGTTGGCGTTAGACAGAGTAAAATCTGTTAACTCTCACTCTCAGGGGTTAACAGCAGCTGCAGAGGATACGCGTGCAAAGAACAAACGTGACTACACAACTAAACGAATCCACTGGAATATCGATTTCCTAAGGCTCCAGAAGTTGTGCGTTTCAAAGATGGTAGCGTTGCAACCAGTCACCGACTGAAATTTCAAGCGGAAGCACTGCGAATGAATCTCCTCTACCTGTGGTCCAATGCTGTACGTCATGTCTGAGGCAGGAAAAATGGCATCATCTCCCACAGCCATTGCCGTGCTGGCATCTGGTTCGGGGTGATTCACCTGGTCATTCAATTAACAGCGTGAAAATATCATTACTAACAGACAAAGAGAATTTCCAATCCGACTCCAACAAACTACTTTAAATCACAGGAACTAACATAAGCATTCAAACGTGTTTACATCTTTTAGAAGAAGCGTTTGAATCCGAAAGAAGTAAATTCAGAGTCGCTTAGTTTTGTTATCAAATTTCCCGAGCGCCGCCATCTTGTTACAGAAAATCTCTTTGTGTTCTTTTGAACACAAAGAGACAACTTTTTTTCCCGAGACACTTTTTGAGAAAACTACTAAACAAATTTCACTGCAAACATTACTTCCTCTGCATTTAAGTTACTCTTAAGTAAGACTGGAGATTCCCTTTAATGAGGCTCAAACCAGTTGCAACGCTTTCCAAAAACTGTACTGTTTGAAAGAAGTGAATCATCACGTAACAGCAATGTTACGAAGCCTTATGCGAAGTAATAGGTTACCATAGCAACTGAACAGCCATCTACATGTATATAAACACCCTATAATTTGTCTTTAAAACCTTACATATCAAAAACGAACTCGGTGAACACCAATTTTCATTGCTGGAAAAAAGAAATTACATTGCTGTTACTAAGATAAAACGCACTGCCAACTTTAGAAAAAGTAAAAAAAAAAATTCAGAGAGCTATCTCCACAATTGGAAACTTTTAAGGTGGCTCGAAATTCGCTCCAGAGAATTTGTTTTTTTAACTTCCTAGAGTGTTATATCTTGACCAGCTGATCAATTTACCGCAATGAAAATTGGAGGGAACCGAGTTATTTTTGGAGATATAAGTTTAAACAATTCTCGGCGTCTTGTCGGCTTTTACCTCCCACCTCTCGTTGTATTTTAATTCGTCCTTTCTTGTAGTGTTATTTGGGAAAAAAAATAAAGACAA
>OX421457.1:32882602-32887602 GCA_949126865.1 Montipora capitata | reverse complement strand
AAAATATTTTTAAAAGGTTCCGTGCAATCAGTTTATTTATGTTTACATGGGCTGCTACAATTCAAGTCAAGTCAAGTACACTAAAGTTTGATGATGTTTTGCACCTGGGGTCAGAGCAGTTAGATTTTTTTTTTGTTAATTGCTTTTCCTTTCCCATGGAAAAAAGCAGCAGTAAAAATTATTTTCCCATCTAGTCTAAAGTGACCCCTTACCACCAGAAACCCATGATTGAACTTACAGCCTTCCGTTGTTCAGTGAACCAATCAAATCACTAATGCTCTTCCTTTCCACACACATATCCGGAGTAAGGATGTAGTCACCAACCTGCCATTTTGTCAACACAGTTTTTCATGAGTTAAATCATTCTGTTCTAAATGGAGTAAATTGAAATTTAATGGGGCTCATGAGGAATGCTTTTGGTATGAAAAAAAAAATTAATGCTTTCCAACAGTTGGAAAGCGTTTTCATTATGGTTCGAAGCATATTATTTATCATGTTAATGATCTCTCCTTGTGCTACAGCAGTAAGTCTTTTGTTTACAATTTTGTTGAGTATAATTATACAAATTTGTACCTTAACTATAAATCCAACTGATTTAATTGGTTTTTGAAGTTCCCTTGCCTTCGGACAGTCATTTGTCCTACTTCGATCCTGTATCTATAGTGTTTTAAACCTCTAATCCTCTGAGTTACGTGATGCATTGCATTTCGATCGAGGACTACGGACTACGTTTTCCAGTGGGTTTTTTGGCCTGATGAGTTTTTTACCACTGGTTTTTTCGTAGCGGGCAAGATATTATTCCTGTGTATTTTTTTCTTTCCGCTTAATTCTTTTGCATTACATTATCTTCTGTTGTGTTGTAACTTATTTTCTACCCCTTCGCTTTTGGCTTTTGTCGGGTTTGCCGTCCAGCGTTTTCATCAACAATATCATTCGTTGTTTGTCATAATTATTTTCAATGATTGCATTAATCTTTGATGATTTCTTTATCAGTTTAACTATTATTTTTGTCTTTGTCTATAACATTTAGTCTGTTGTATATTTTTGTTGTTTGTCATGTCATATTTAATATTATTGTAATGAGACTTTGATGATTCCTTGTATTTTTTGGTATAATTTGTCTTTATATTGAATAAACGCTGATTTCCACTGTTCTTCAGGCAACCAGCACAGTCACACTCCAATTTTTCGTAACATCCTTTTAATTACTGCCTTGCTTTGCTAGCTGTGCATAGAGTTGCTGTTAGCGATTCTGTCCTGTATGCGCTTGTCTTGATTGATTGATCTTGATCAGTGATTGAAGACATTCACATAGCATTGTGGAGTGCTTAGCTGTCCCCCTCCACTACACTTTTCATTGTGTGTTAGTGTGACCAGTTCCTATCTCTCATTCTACACAAGGGCTCATGACCTGGGGTCCGTTTCTCGAAAGTCCTGAAAAGCCATTTATGAAACTGCTAACCGCTTATTTTGGAGAGCTGATCTTTTAACAAGTTTTCAAGGGAACAAAAAGAAAAATAACCGTTACGTTTGATGACTTAAGTCCTCTCTGTTCTTGAGATACAAAGGGAATTGTGACACCCAAAAATGGCCCGTAAAGTTTCGGGACTTTAGAGAAACGGGCCCCAGATAACTGTTACAATGATCTCCCAACCAATGAGAGGAGTCTCCACCAAGGAGTTGGCTGCAGGAAGTTGAAGCGAAGTTCCTCGATATCTTAAAATACCCAACCTATACTCATTTATCAGAACAGTGAAAGTGGACATCTAGAGAACAGCTGGAGGAGTTTGCCTATGACATAGGGCCCAGTTATGAATCCAACAAATTACTTTGATTCATTGGCAAATTAATTGAATAGAATATGAAACCAAGGTTGTTACATTGTTTAATCTCAGGATTAATCCAGTCAATGTTTAAAATGAGAAATTAAAAGGGTTTGCCTCCCGATGTTCAAAATTTGTTTGTTAACTTTCCAGTAACACACAAACCTCCAAAGTGACAGGTTCAATGTCAATTCCTCTCCGATGAATCAGTGATGGGAGTTCACTGCGAAACTCTCGCATATCAACAATAACCTGTTACACAAAAATACTGAGTAAATAAAATACATAGGAAAAGAGACCGTTTTTTTTACTGTGTACATACTAAGCAGTATTTATCAATTCCATGCATTCTGGTATGTTCTGGTAATGTTCGCACTCAAAGGTGTTTGTATCAGCACCGCCACCCTGGAAAACAGAAACATGTTGCTCCGTTATTCTTACAGAAAGAGCTTTCGTGAAATAACAACAGGGCAGCCACTTGATTTTTCTGTAAGTTAGAGTGGAGGTTCCCTTGATTGAGGGATCAATGCATACATGCCCAGAAATGAAAATAAGACCAAAAATCATGAAAACCGGAAACAGTTAGCTAAATGACCTACTCTGTAAAAGTAAAAGGTAAAGGTAAAGTAACTTTATTTAACGTGGGTAGTTCCTTCAGCTACGAGGCTGGTATCAATGGAAGCCAACGGACTGCGCCCTTTATCCCCCTCCCTCTGTCAGTGCTCTGTTTTACAGGTATTTAAAGCTATAGCTACACGGATCAGAGGAAAGTTGAAACAGACGTTTAAGTCACCAAGGATCGAACCGGGGACCAATCGCTCTGAATGCCGCGCACTAGCCATGACTGCTCCTCCTCCTGACCTACTCTACATAAGACACACTTCTTTTGTTTTCTTAAAGGAATTTTTAATCCACTCCATGCTATTAGAGTGAGACTCCTAGCTTTTACTGTGTTTCTTTACACATCAATGCCTGTCGGTTGAAGGAAAATTACCCCCACCCTGTGCTGAAAGGTTTGAAGATAGTGACCACACAGACAAACGCGTTTGGAGCTCTTTATTGGGAAGGAAACAAGGACCCTGGGGTGGGAGGGGGGGGGGGGAATGACAGAGTCTGACTGGATGATCAAAGCAAGGAATGAGGGAAGATGGGAAACAGGAAGGTCACAGGACCAATGGAGGAAAGACGGAAAAGATCATCAACGAATTTCTGGAAGGATTTCTGCCCAACATTGTAATATTATTGTTTGCCATTGGAAACCCACAGAAACTTGTGCCAAATCCTTTTCATTTTTTTTTAAAGATTGAAGTAGGAGTATGATTGATTGCGTGTGTTTTGAGATCTGAGCATACACGTTAACCCATTGTCTCCCGGGGGTTCCCCATTGACAAGTAAAATCGTCTGACGTTAGACAGTCAGTCTGGTGAGTTCAGGCCGGTTTGGGATTCAAAGGGTTAAGGTTTGGAGGTCACGTTTTTTCACATGTGCATGCTTGCAACTCAAAACTTGTACACCTAATAAAGAGAGCACACTCTGACCCAAAGGTGGAAATTAAAAACAAGTCCTTTGGCATAACCACGTAACCTCCCAACCACCGCTTAATCATAATTATTCATAACCTTTCTAGACACTTTGCTCTCTGCACCTTGTCCTCCTGCTTTTCGTGTATTTACAGCATCTGAAGCCTTGGAAGCATCCCTACTCAACAACATAGCAGCATCTGTTCGTCCTTCTCGCTCCTCTGGTACAACCATGGTCTGCAAAGAAGATAATGCAGAGCTTTAGATTCTACTCAATGAGGACTGCTTCAAGGGTGAAAGGACAGTAACGTTTGTGTTCTGGACATATGAGCATCTCTCACTTAACTGATTATAAACTAAAAACATGACCCAGTCGTCATTTTAATACAAGGTTTTGCAAAAATGTCGTCGGGTCACAACAAGTCACCAACATGGTAGTAGTTTTGGCATTTTTCGATCAGAAAAAGGCTCAGTTACCAGCAATAAGAATAACTAAACAACCTATGCTGCTAACAAAGAGTACGACTAATTGTCCAGGTTACAAATTTTCTAAATATTTTCGCTACAAACAGGCAGTGACTGTCAAATCTCGTACTCATTCTCATCCTCGTCTTACTGTAGAATCTAAGGGAAAGAAAGATCTTCTCCCATCTTTACATTTCAGCTCTATCCCTAGGGTTTTCTACAAAATTTAAAGTTGGTGGCTGGCTTGAGTTGAGTAACAAACTATTATCATCACTAAAACGAATGTCAGTGGGGAGCAAAACAAGCACAGTTAGTCGTATGAAGAAAGTTGATGAAGGCAATTAAAGTAACCACCACGATAAGAGGTTTTTGCAAACTGGAGGTGGTTCATCTACCAGTACCTTTTATTATTAACTCATTCAATCCACTGATTTATGGAAAGGCAGAAACTTGCATGGGATATAAAAACACATGCAAAATTATGAACTCACTAAATGTGTATCAATCTCTTTGACTGAGTGGTACTGAGGTGTGGCTAACCTGATTAACTTATGGAATGATCGCTAAAATTCATAGAAACACAGGACTCACTCCTTTATCCTTGATAAGCATCTCAAAGGCTTCTTTTTCTTTACGAAGGGTTGTTAAATATTTCTGACAGAGAAACCAAAGGGCAAAGAAATTACTGGTAATATTATGCTTCACGTTTTCATTGTTTCCTATAAAATTAATGAGACACAACCTTTTGTGTGTACCTGCTCCTCAACAGAACCAGTATAGATCAGGAAATAGACTCGCAAAGGGATTCCAGGTCTGGAAGCCTTGAATACCTGCAAATAAAATAATTCATTTTCATTGATAATAATATGCATGAAAAAATTACTCGATTCCGATTGGCTAAGAGCAGTGTGCAGTTCGGGTGTAAAACCAGTGCAAAAAAGTGTAATACCAGTGCAAATTACACAATCATTGAAATTCTGGATTATGACTGGCTAATAAACAAAAGGGTTTGGTCAGAACCAATCAAATCTTTTGTTTTCAAATCAAGCGTACACCCTGGATGGTGCAATTTTTCCCTGATTGTGTGATACATGTGCAGTTCTTCTGCTTAACCATCTCAAAATTTTTTATGTATATTATTAATAAGTAATCACATGAATTTTCTCGAGGAGTTTGGGATAAATAAGCACTT
>OX421457.1:32852602-32880102 GCA_949126865.1 Montipora capitata | reverse complement strand
GGACAGTGTATAAGAAAAAGCCGTTATCATTTTTACAAGCACATAATTATTCCCTAAAGTCCTGGAAGGAAATGGAGTAGCTGAGTGGTTAGGGGCCCTGAACACTAGTTGGAGTTGTTCTGAGTAGACCCACATATCAGCTCCTCATCTTCACTCGTTAAATAACAATAATCTATTCTACGAGCATGCATTGGATGTAACACTGACAGTAAATCAATGTCATATACTCATATCCAACCAGCATGAATGGAATAACAAAATATAATTTTTTATTTCATTTCATTGAACTCGCAACTGTTTCATCTTAATTAGCCCTAATTCACACCGGTACAGGATCAATTTTCAACCAGTTGAAAAATATGACCGGCCATTTTGTTGCACAGAACCCTGCAACATTTTCGCTCTGTTCACACAGAACTGATGAATTGGATTGAAGTTTAACCTTTGTTAGTGGTTTTACCATCTGTTTACGAACAGATAAAAAATAAAAAATGGCGTCAAGAAAGAGAAAGGCTACACATCCATGAAACCACGCCTTTGCGGTCAAGGTGTTCACAGCATGTCGGTTAAATTTTCGCCTGTACCAGCTAAAAAATCCGTCCCCGATTTGGGCTTTCAAATTTTTGAATGGCGAAGCGTCCAAATTTTCATTTAGCGTGGTTCCCTGTGAACAGAACCCCTAAATGCACAAATTTTCAACCAGTACAAAATTTGTACGGTACCATGTGAATCAGGCCTTAGTTTACAAAACAACAATAACAACAACAATAAAACTTTATTCATATTTAACAATTACAAGAAGGACATGTACAACTCGTGTATAGCGTAAGCTAGTCAAGGCGAGTTGTGCAGGGAAAAAAAAGGGAAAAAGAAGAAAATAAACCAATTTGTAAGCTTCAAATAACAGACTATGAAAAATGACAGGAATAAACTATAAATAAAACACATTCATTAGCATCCGGATATAAATATAGTTACACAATTGATTGATAATAAGTAGCTTATAAACTAAACAAACTAAACAGGCGAAGAGATTGACAGTGAATTGTTACAAAACAATTTGGAAGTTGTTTCAATTTTACAAATTAAAGGACCTGCACAATGCACAGTCAGTTTCAAATAAAGCCATGTGATAATTATATACATTGTATGAGCTTATAACCATGATCGAGTGAGCCAGTTACAATGTTTCTTGTTTCTTTCTTGAAATGCCTCAAGAGGAGAGAGGTCAATTATGTATTTTTTCTGCACAACAACCAAATCACATGCATTTTTAATCCTACATGTATGGCACCCATAGGAAATGCTTTACCTGCAGCCTGTCAATGGATGAATTATCACAACACGAGAAGTCAAAAGATTTATTTCACGAGAAGTCTCCACTGTATCCTTGCTTTCTTGATCTGGCTAAAAATGAAATGGAATGTAGTACATTTACACTGGTGTTTAAAACAAGTCCAGCACACATCTTCACCATTGTACGTAGCCTATGGTGGCCATACCCATAGTTGACCTTGTGGGGATTTGACCAGTTTCCCCCATTTCTTTTGGCACTGTGCTCCTCTAACTGTGTCAATAATTGACCACCCAGTCCAATCAAAACACACAGTGAGCAGGAAATTCAACCTAAATGGCTTGAATCCAGGAATCACACACCTTGATGGAGTTAGATGCACAATGTAACTGTAGTACTGAAATAATGTTGTTGGGGCTATAGCTTGAAAACCTCAGGGTTCCTCTATTCTCTGATCTCCAATAATGAATAAAATAAACTAAATTCTCTTAATTACTTATTATGTTAATATTATACAAAGCATAAATTATTGTATTGTAATACAACATTTTGTCAGCAATAAGGATACATGTATCTTCTTCTTCTTGGTTTCATAAATTTCACCAGATAGGTGAAAGCCACCCTCCGAGACAAGATGACGTTGACTTAAAATTATTGAAACAGTCGCTTAAATTATCTTCCAATGCGATTCTTAGATTGTCTGGTGTGTTGTAAATTACGCAAGTGATATATCCTATATGCATCTGATAACAACTGATAACAGTTGATCGGTAAGTAGGTGAAGTCTGTCGAGTCATACATCACCATTACGGAATGTCACGTTAACTGCTCGTTTTTACCACAATTTTTCTTTTTTCTTAACCTGTCGGTAACCTGTTGGTTAGCTGTCGGTAGACTGTCGGTAACCTGTCGGTCAACTGACGGCCAACAGTTGACCGACAGTCGGCCGACAGGTTTTTTGGGGAGCTCTTCTTCACAATTACCCTGTCGAGTCATACATCACCATTACAGAATGTCACGTTAACTGCTCGTTTTTACCACAATTTTTCTTTTTTCTTAACCTGTCGGTAACCTGTTGGTTAGCTGTCGGTGACCTGTCGGTCAACTGACGGCCGACAGTTGACCGACAGTTGGCCGACAGGTTTTTTGGGGAGCTCTTCTTCACAATTACCCTGACTAAAGATCACGCTCAAACTACAGCTAGGGATTCAACCAAGTTTGTCTTAAAAAGGCTTACCTTTACAATGACATTTGATCGTGACCCTTAAAAAAGAAATCAAATTAAGAATTTTAAGGTGAACCTGCATGTTCAAAGTAAAAATGATATAATAGCAAGGGATCTGTTTCTATGAAAAACACTAACCTTTGAAAAACTGTTTTGCTTGCTCAGTGGTCTTGCTTCAAACAAGATAACACAATAACATTAATTAAAAGCAATAAATAAACTCCTCAAATGTTTTTCATGGCAGATACAACTTCCTTCACTGTGAGAAACAACACTCTTCCGTTTACTACATCAATCGCTTGTTCAAAATTGGCCATAAAATAACAGAAAACCCGTGACAGCACTCATTTGACTCACAACCAAGTGAGAAGTGTAGCTCTATTCCTCAGATCAAAAACATGCATTGCATTACAAAAATTCTTTCAAAACTGGAATACAAATCACTGCAATATCATATACAGCTGTAAGAAACAGACCCAGACCCTTTTTACTAGTTTGGCCACGACTGCATAACTGTGGCACTTTAAGAAACTGCATAATATTGAATGAACTGAGTCGCCAAGCATGTTAAAATGGAAACAAGAAAGTGCAACATCAGATATTAATATTACTTCCTCTTCATTTGGAGAGGTACACTTTTTTAAAACTACTTTCCATAAAACAATTTGCCCACCTCACACTTGTTTGTAATCATGAATCATTAATTACCGGTATGATGGGAAGGAAACCAAACTAACTTTTCAACAGCATACTCACCATTGTTGATCAATTCTCCAGTGCAGCATGGTAAGTTTCATGGCGCGTTTTCATGCAACCATGCCAGCTCACCAAGACATTAAATGTAGTAAAGAACCTTTCTTATGCAATTTTCACTACATATATCTACACTGCAATTCAAAGCTGCTTGTTTTCCCACTTTCCTCATCTTACAGTACAACCAGGTCATAATTTGAAAGTGGGAAAACCACAGGCAGCAACTTGCAGCATATAATGAGAAATGAGTTTATTCAGATTTCCATTTTTAACCACTAGTTACTCAAGGATCCTGGATGTAAAATAACTAATTAGTATGTGAAAATGAATAAATAAATTTCAAGGTGATTACTATTAAATTTTGTTACCCATCATCCGAGTCTTTTTGCAATGTTTTCTTTGCAGCTGATTTTTTCCCCTTTCCTGTTCTCTTGTGCTTAGTTTCTTTAGATGTTTTTGGCTCCCGTCGACGAGATGAAGGAAAATCCTGACAATTTGAAAGCGTGCATTGAAAGTTAAATCCTAGGAACTGAATGCTGCTTCATGAGACACTCAAAATGCCCCCAATTTCACAGTGCAGGAACTCAGTTTACATGTAAATCATAGATAATGGTGTAGCATAGGGGGATCACTCATTGTTTTCCCAATGCAATACCCTCTGTGGGCTCAATTTCCGCTGCTCTCTTGTGTTCGGTCTACATTCCTCCCTGAAAAGAGAAGCACGGGCTTGTTTCCCGAACAGCAGCTGGAAATTGAGCCTATACCCTCTACAGACTAAAAAACAGCCAAAAATTAATAATATTTTAAAAAAAGTGAAACTTTTCAAGATGATGAAATAATGCATGGTATGGTTTGCATGTTCAGAAATACCAATTTTGAACAAAACTGGTATGCATGCACTTCAATACATTTGCAGACTTACTCTTGTTTTCTGATTGTCTGCAACTGTGTCATCTCCAAAATTTTCTGCACTAGCAGAGTCTGACGAAAACAAAGAAGAGAAAGTTTAGTTTGTATTAGATTCAATAAGCACTATCATTGGCCAATTCATCTTGCAAGGTTCTTGCAATATGAGCAAGTGGGCATTCCTTGTCAATTTCAGTTACAAACTTTAAGTTATGTTGCACTTATATGATGAACATAAAAAAAACCTAATTTTTTCAATCCATGTTTAGTTAGAGCATTTTGTTTTTTCCACTAAGATTTGGAAAGAAATGGAGCTCTCTAATTTGGTATCAAAAGGTAAATTAGTCAGTAATCTGTCACAAAGTTCACTGTGGGTTCTACGATCAAAGGATTGCAACCATAAATGGACCAGTCTCCTTTCTGGGCAGTGGGTTAATTAAAAAATGTAACAGATTGTTGGCACATGAAGAATGCCATTTTGTGATAGAAATGTGGCATAGTCAATCAGGTTTAAGAAAAAACACCCAACTCCTTTCTGGTTCCAGCGCCCAGATACGATCACGCTTAAACTCTATGTAAAGAAACAAAGTTCTCTGAAAATAATAAAGTGCTCCTACCCGTTTCTGAGGGTTCTGCTGCTGTTGTTGGATTCTTAAGCATCTTGTTGTAAAGGTTTTTCAAAACAGCTTCACTACCATCACAAAGATACTGCAAACAATATGAGAAACAAATAACAAGTCATAAAAATAAAAATAGGTGTGGTGGGGTAAACTCAAGATGGATAAACACAACAAACTGCTGCTGGGAATTTGACGTTCAGCCATTACTGAATTTACACTAATAGATATAAATAAATAAATGAAAACTGAAAAAGGTATGGCATTATCAAGGAGTTTAAGAAACAACAATGGCTACAGCGGTGAAAATGTCAATAGTAAAACAGAAAGTATTATTCAAATGTGAGCCACAAGTGCCACACAACCTTTTCCCTCCCCAAAACAATAACATTATCGCTGTGGCCACCATAGTTTCTATTAACTGCATAGACAAAGCCTACTCTACGCAGAGATAATGAAGAGAACTTCCTCTCTTCCCTTCATCTTACTCTTGATGGGCTTAACCATTAACAAAGCAGCTGCAGAAGGCCCCCGCTTTATGTTCATCTGGCGACTATTTGAACTGCTGTAACCTACCAACTTGTTTCCTTAACTGATGCAAGTATAGGCACAAAAAATATGCACACGGTCAGTAGCATTTCGGTTATTGGTGGCATTTGTGAGCATGTTAATTTTCCCCTTACAAGGAACAGTCAATGCATTTTACATCAAAAATACTTACGTCTCTAAGTTGCGAACAAGTTCTTTCATCATAAGCAGCAATCAGCACATGACCTGGCCCAACTAGAGAGTGGTGCAAAAGGAAAAAATAAAGTGTCAAAGGACCAACACTCTCTTGGCCAAATCCTTTATTTGGTTATGGTGGTTGGCCAAGAAGCAACAATCTAATTGCACAAAATTAATTTAGTTCTAACTTTTGATGCTACTTGTGGATGCCATTTTTGTGCTATGCTATTATTTTTTTGGGTGGGACCTGTGTGACCCTCCTGCTTCCCATCTTCCCTCATTCTTAATAGCTTTGCTTCTCTGGTGAGGCCTCCGACATTGCTTTTTGCCTTGTCTTTCGTTACCTTTATCGTGGGTTCAAGTACTTTCCAATGGCTTCAGCCTCTGGGAAATTAGATCAACAAAGCCAGCAAAGTTGCCATCAGGGTTTCAATTTGATCTTCCCCTTCTACATGCTGCAGGAAACAACCAGCCAGCTGATCCAAATGTGACTGCCATTAGCCATGACGAAACACCTCAAGGACCTCCTCATGGCAAGCCTCCTGTTCTCAACCATGGCACTAAAACTTCCGATCTTCAGTTACTGTAGCTTAGAAACTTCTTTCAGAGACTTGGCTTAGAATCTTGAATTCTTCTCTGACCAAAGACTGGACACCGTCAACGTGCATGCCCTTTCTTGGTTTGGTTTATGACAATGTCAAGATTTCCATTGAAGTACCTCAAGATAAACTTGAGTTAATGACCCTTCTTGTCCGTAGCTGGCTCAACACTCCCAAAATAATGTGACAAAAACTGAGTTACAGTCCCTGATTGGCAAATTGGCTTTCGTTTGTGCATGCACCAGTCCACTAGGCTGCACATTGATGCAATGTTTGTTGAACATACTGCGCACACTCACTCATAAGCACCAATGCTTCAGTCCCATCCATGAATTGCTTGCAGACCTTGAGTAGTGGAATTTTTTCTTAGCTTCGCTCGATGGAGTGTCTTTGATTTTTCTGAGCCCCTCCTCGATAACAACTTGCGGTTTTGTGCAGATGCCTTGTTGCATGGCACTGGCTCTGGCTTTACACAGCTCATTACGATTTTGAAATTTGTGCCCATCACATCGTGGGTTCGCAGAATGTTATTGATGATTGCTTGAGCCGTTTGGATTTAGACAGGTTTTATCAGCAACAGTTTTATGACATTGTGCTACCATTATACTAGTTTCTTTCCTTGCCAGGTTTCCATTACTCTGCCTTACAAGATGAAGCTGGTAAAGTTCAAGCTTCTGCTCTCTCAGAGGACACCAAGCATACGGTAACCGTAACTAACATAATTCTATCTGGCAGTGTTCACTGTATGAAAAGTTCACCAAATTCTATGATGTCCAACCTCTTCCTGCATGCCAGAGACCTTGTCGAGTTTTATCACCATGGTCAGTTACTCCGTCATGCCCCACCAGACTGTTAAAAATAATAATATTCTGCACTGCATCGGTTTTACAATTAATTTTGTGCTGTTCCAATTCTAAGGTTCCGTTCTCTCCCGGATTTCAGAAACTCCGTGTACTTCACACTCTGGGCAGCTCTGCTTATTGGTTTTTTCACCTTTTTTTCAAACTGCCAACTTGTGTCCTATGTCCAAAGAATCATTCTCCGTGTTTTCCACCTTGTCTCACAACAACATCACTTTTTCATTTTGGGGTGCCACAGTTAGGGTCATGTGGACAAAAACACTACAGTCTGGTGACAGCCTTAATCATTCCAATTCCATTCATCCCCAACTCCCCTCTCTGTCCTGTCCAGGCCTTACAAGTTTTATTTCAGGTGGGCCATGTTCCCAACAGCGCTCCCGCCTTCTCATTCTTATCAACTAGTCTTTGCTGCGACTGCATCACTGGCAGTGTACTCAGGTCCAGCATCCAATAGCTCCCTTCTGGCATAGGCATGGAATCCACAGACTACTCTGGGCACAGTTTATGCCATGGCGGAACTACTTTTGCTCTTGAATGTGGCACTTCTGCCAAACTCAAAGATTCAAGGGGATTGGAATTCGGGTGCAAACATGTTGTATCTTCAATCTGATTCCTTTGGCTGACAGACTCGTCCTGTCTAAGACTCTCGCTTACCACTTTGGAAAAGGGATGTATTTAAGGTGTCAGTCCACATGTCACTTTCCTGTTATTTCCATTTCCTCGGTTGTGTTTTATGTCCAATTAATCTTTGCCATTGTTACCTTCTGCTACTTCAAAAGCACAAGCCACTGTTGCCTTGTGCTACTTTCCTTTCAGTTCAAGTTGTTTTTCTCCTTCTGCTTCCACTCCACCCCCCCCCCCCCCTTCCCAGAAGCAGTGCCTCCTTGATTCCCTCCTATGGCCCTCTGCCGCACCCGCCTAAACAAAGAGTTCATCTGTGTGGTCACTGTCTTCGAACCTTTGGGGACAGGGCAGGGGGTAATTTGTCAACTGTATTTTAGCACTAGGGCACAAGGACACTGTACAGAAAATCAAATCAACTTACAGTCTCAGACATAAATAGTTGGGACACTTCATGTCAACATCTTCTGTTCCCTCCTCGTCCATTCCCTGCCCCTCTCAATGTTGTTTATCGCAGTTCAGTCACCAAATCTTTCACACCAACATTGAGAGGGAAGGAAGAGGCAGAAGTGTCCCAACAATTATGTCTGGAACTGTAGATCAAATCATAGGTTGACTTTTTTTAAGGAGAGGGGAAAACCAGAGAACCTGGAGAAAAACTTTGTGGTGAAGAGAAGAGAAGAGAACCAACAAATTCAACCCACATGTGATGCCAAGTTTGGGAGTTGAACCTAGACCACATAGGTGGGAGGCAAGTGCTCTTGCCACTCCCCTCCCCTGCAATAATGTTCCTATGATCTACCCTGTGCAGATTAATATTTGTTCACAAATACTACTTTCCATGACCGAAAATTATATCCCATGCACTATACCAGCCCAGTGAACGGCTATTTTTAAAATGCACCAACTATACCGATTAGACCACAGTAATGTTGAAATTAACCTTACAGTAACCAGGGACTGAGCTGCACATGAAAGCAGTGCATAAATTAACTAAGCTACATGTAACTCTGCTTATGTGAAATGAACCACAAGACAGCCAAACTTGCCTCACAAAGGCTCCCTTTTTTACATCAAACAAACAGAAGGACAATAATTTAGGGAAAAGGCAAAAAAATTCTGATAATAGATTTATGTTTGCATTTATTATCAATAATTATGCATACATGTATGAAAATTGCATAACGATGTAAATGCTTTAACAGATATTTACGTTTGCTTTCATTCTTCGCATCATCACGCTCAATCTCGTCCAAGACTTCACTTAACAACTTCCACTTGGGGCTTTCTTCCAGAACAAGACCCTCTAAATTCAATCAATCACTCAATAAATTATTGTTGAATCAAACAATCAATCAATCTTGAGTAGTAAAGCAAGTCATCGGGGACCTTATGCAAGGACAACGACGATGATGCCAACGAGAAAGTTGTCTAAAAATACTATTTCCCGTTATTGTCAGTAATAATTTTGTGATAACTCCAAGTCATTCTGAATGGAAAGTGTTCATTAATCAACATTGCAGGAATAAAATTGGCATGAACGGTGTGGTTGTTTGGGAAGAAAATTAAAAATATTTCGTCAGGTTCTCACGTCCTCTACGCAACCTTCAAATTAGTCAATTCATGTTGTTGTCAGGACAAGGATGGCAAAGAAATGTACCAAAATGCAAAACGCATGTGCAGGGCATGCAGAGCCTTTGTTTTTGTTCTTTAAGTCCATTGTTTTGTGGTGTTTTTGTAGCCATTGTCATTGTCATATCATAAGGTCCCTATTGTTAAAGAAATACACCTCACAGAAATCAATCCTTCAACCTTTCCATCACTAGTTCGGATGTTCTACCAGTGAGAAGGGGGACATCAGGGGTTGCCCAATAAAGCATTTCTGTGCTAGAAGTTGGCAAATACCGAAATACCCTTTTCAAAAACGGTTTGATACCAAATCCAAAATTAATATGTTATATATTTCTTTCCCATGTTGGTCTGCGCACACGGATTACCTTTGTAAGTACAGCAAATGAATGCTAAAACGAGTCCCTCTTCCAAAGTGTGATCTTGTGCAATATCAAGAATGTTGGAAAGGTCAGGTTACATTTTATAAATAGCTCCCTGTTTGATGGTTGAATAATGGCACAAGAAAATGGAAGTTTGTTACCAGTAATACCGCATATACAGCCAACCAAAACATAGAGAACTGCTTTCTGTAGAGGTTGATCGTACCGCAATTCTGAACTTTTCAGACAACAATTTCTGAAATACCTCTTTAAAAATTAACAGATACCGCATTTCAGCAAACCACAATGTCCCCCCCCCCCCCCCCCTCAGTGAGCTGAAGAAGTCTCATGCAAGCTATGCCATTAAACTGGGTTCAGGTAACAACAATTTGTCTCGCTATACTGCTTGGACTCCCTTTGTCGAAATAAAGCACCAATGAAGTTGGAAAAAAAGCTAACAGTTTAAATAAAATGAGTGCTTAACTGTTTAATTTATCAGTGCTATTTGAAATGGGTGCTTAGACTTGTCTTATTACTGTTTATCAAATGCTATTTGTTAGCAGTATGCAGTATGCAGTCTGCAGTTGTCACACACCTTAGAGTTTTTGTTTGGAGCCACCATGTTGGGAGTTAGGGTTGTACACTACACGAGCAAAATTTAATATCAACTGGCACAGAGAAGCACCCATTTTAAAATGGTCACCTTTCAATAATCAAATGGCTAGCACATTGCAAAACATCACTGTTACTGTTGTTTGCTTCAATTATATCCTTACTGCTAATCCATTCAAACGCCTTCAAAGAAAGAAAAACCCCACCACTGAACACGTCAGATTTGGCAAGAATTTGGTCAGGAGTTTACTTGACTTTGAGATACTCAAATCAAATGGCTTACCTTCATTATCTTTCTCTTCCCTAGAAAAAGTAAACAAAAGTCCTAAAGTGAGAGTCCTACACCCTTAAAAATTAATGTTTGCTTTGTCAATGACTACTAAATTGTTTGTCAGTTAGTGGCACAGACTGGTAATTATTACACTTGAAACAAAACTTCGAGTGTACAATAAAGGAGGAGTTAGACCTAATGACGCATGGCCTCCTGAATACCAGTTTGGATTGTCTACCACTGAGCTACAAGAATTTTCCAGGTAGGATTAGCCATGCATGAAGCACAATTCTGGAAACACCATTCCTATCACACCATATGGACTGCAATGTTATGCATGCAATGTTATAGGTAACGAAGTCAAGACGTTATGTTTCAATCCCTTAAATTCTTACCAATGGGACACCAAGAACTTGAATAGATGAAGTGGAAAAAAGACCCAAAGAACTAAAATGGGATCCAACAACAAACTCACATAATGATATGAACCCAAGACTTGGTCAATCAACACACACAAATTCTGGGAGTAACCTCTAACCAAACCCAACCCAATCTAACCCAACCCAAATAATTTTTTATTTGTGCAATCTACAGACTAAATTCAGGCTTCCAGTTGCCTGAACTGGTCATGTGATGTCTGATATACACTGTAATAATTATGTACTATCTATTTTAATAAAGCTGCTACTCTGGTGTCTTCAACTATGAGACTTACTTTTCTGACAAATCTCCTTTCATTTTCTTGTGTTTCCTCTCTGTTTGCTCTATAACTCTGGCTTTTGCATGCTATTACAGGATTAAAAGCAGAACACAGCTACAGTTTGACATGAAAACCCCAAAACGTAAAAGGCAATTTTACTGACACGCAAGCAGAATGTAGTTAATGGATCGTGACAATATTATCTGTAACCCTTTCATGGCAGCTCTGTTTTCACTGTAATGTTTGTGCTGTCTAGTTGCCAAGGTCAGCAAAAACTAAGGATTTATTGTGTTCTTGCTTCGAACTTCACCATCTTGTTGTCGCTAGCAGGCTAGTACAATTCACAGCATTGGTGCTTTTTTCAAAGCTCTATTCAAGGCTAAGAGTTGACACGTGTAACACTAAGTTCTCTTGTAGTACAGCTCTTCCGACTGGCTATGCCAGCAGACATTTTGTCTAGCTATAAAATCATATGAAAACTATTTTAATAGAGATCACTTATGTTCAGTTGTTCAGCAAAGTGAACACTCAATATATTTGTGTGGTTTACAATTTGGTTTTTTCCCTCCCTCTCTTTGGAGTCGAGGTTGGGGCCTGTCAATAAACTCGAGACACTCCTGTGTGGTGCGGTTAAGTCTGTGCAACGGCTTCCCCTAAGCTTGTTGGCTGTGTTGCCTTTTGAATATCGCCTGCTAACTGATACTCTTGTCCACTCCAGCACGTGCTGTTTTGCATTCAGCTTGTAGTGCTGGGGAGATAAGTGAGGTTCCTTTGTCACACAATCGCCAGAAGTCACACAGGCTAACCTAACGCAAGGCAGCGCTCCCCCATTAACACCAACTGGAGTCAATGAAGGGCTGTCACAATAAAATTTGAGTGATACATCTCAAGCCAACAGACTAGTAACCATTACACACCTTTCCCAAATCAATTGAAGGGCTGGATGCACAAACCTACATGTAGATAATTATTATCCCAGTTAAAATTGTGAGGAATGGCCATAACATCATACTTTGTTTTAACTAGCCTCACATCTAATAAGAGTACTACCTGGATTAATACCATTTATAACTTTATCAATAACCTGGGATCCATGAGCAAGGATACTGTATATAACTTCTATGTAATACACGACATAGAATACATTTTTTAAAATATTATGATTATGACTTTAAAAGCTCTGCATAATAATTATGTTCCCCTTCATATTTCATTTACCAAAAATATTATCTCACCACAAACAGGGAATCTGCAGCATCCAAAAACATCCAAAGGGAATGATTCTTTACATCACGTTGACTAGCCCTAAACATACAATATAATATTTTTGTTTGACTGTCTATTTACTATGATAAATGAAGAGAGTTTATCAAAAGGGGGTAACAAGTGCCAGGTTACACCCATGACCCTGTGGCCCTCAATATAATTTATTGTTGTTCAGTGAATATTATAAGATAATTACGCAGATGATTGATTGGCAAAAGGAAGAATGTAGAAAAGTGTCGCAAAAAACTAAAAAAGCCGAGTCTTTAAACAACTTAGGCTGTACCTTAGTGTTTCCAGAAAGTTGTAGAATGTAACACAGTCATACTGTGTAAGGTAACTGCAAAATAAGCAAACATTTACTGGATTTATCATGAAACCTTTAATTATTTTGAAAGGAGGACCCCAAACATCATTAGATGAGCCAGCCCAACCTGATCTGCTAGGATCCCAGCCCAACTGTCAAATACACGAAAATTATAATTGCACACACTTTCAGATGTAAACAGTCTACAGTTATACTGTACAACTGCTTCTAAAACTCATAATAATAGTTCATGATGGGAATTTAAACAAAAAAGAACTGTTTTGTTAATCAATATCTGTATATCTGATACAGATTTCTCCCTGTACGTCTTCATTTACATAAATGTTTCTTTTGATTTTCCCTGTTAAAATGTCTTGAATCACCAAAAATACCTAACGTACATAATTTGACACTTAATGCTGACATTTACAGTGTAATACGTCATAATGTTATACAATATTCGCGTCAGACTTGTATCACATTTACAACCTCAAGGCAAAAATGTGATACAGATTTGCTCATGTTGTATATATTACTTATGATTTTGTTTACTGATAACAAGTGATAAATAGGTTTAGAAATAAAATAATTATGTTAAGGCTATTGCTTACAGTAGCTTTTCCTGACATGTCACCGTTGAGTGTGAAGTTGTAGTGTCATTCAAAGGGAAATAAAATTATTATTGTTCAAAATGTTCACAGACCGAATTGAAACAGTTTAACACCGTGCCACTGACAATAATTTTGCTATTCAGTCTAGTCATATTTAAAAGATAAAATAACAAGAGAAAGACAATAAGATGGGTCACACCTCATAATTAGTCATACTGTGTTTGTTTTTAGATGCATCTGCAGATTTTTGGACCCGTAAATTTTTCCATTTTGCCAATGAGAGTTTTCTGGATTGCTTATGTTTAATTAAGCTGTACTGTAAGAAGCAGCCCAGCCCCAAGCCAGCCAGATTCTTGTTATAAAGGATTCCAACTAATCAAACTGAGGTCGGGCATTACTACAAAAAAATTTAATGTACAGTAAACCAAGAAACAGCGAAACGAAAAACCAAAACACCATGTATGAACCCACCATACACTGAATACCAACCAACAAAGGTTGGATTTGAGATTAGCATTTTAGGACTAAAATTAGGCCTAAAACGTTATTGCTCCTAATCTCCATCTTAGGGTTAGGGTTAGGGTTAGGATTAATCTTAATCTCAATTAATTAGGAGTAAAAACATTTCAGGCTTGAAACCATATTTAATCTCAAAACCAAACCTTTGTTGGTTAGTATTCAATGTATGGTGGGGTGATACATGGTGTTTTGTTTCGCTGTTTCGTGATATAGTAATGTCTGCTGAGATCACCCCATGTGATCACTAATGATGCCACATTCACTGGGCAAGCTCACTTGCTTACCAAGTGATTTCTGATACCTTTTTTCCAGTAAAGAGAACACTTCCTAGTACTCAATGTTTTATAAATTAACATTAACAGAAGATAGCAAACTTCCAAACTGCTTGCATGTAAAAAGCTAAATTTAAAAAACAGTTTTTTCAAAGTATTCTTGCTTGAGGAGGCAGTGTGGCAGAGTGGTTAGGGCCTGTGCCTTGAGATGTGAAGATCCCGGGTTCAAGACCGTGTTCTGATCACTCATTGAATTTGTTTCAGGTAGTCCTCAGTTCAATTTCCTGTTGCACTTGTAAAATAGCCAACTGGTTTGCCTCCTACCAGTTAGGATTCTTAACAATTGTATATATTCAATGCTCGGGGATTTTAACTACTAGCTACTCTAAAATCTGAGGGTAAACAAAATGATTGTTTCATTGTTTGTTTGTTTTTTTTTTTTGACTTCTTGTTATGACTGGTTTTTGTCTAACATGAGACATTTTAAATTAAGCCCAAGATGGGCTGCTCCACCTGATGTAATGCCAGGTTATAACTTTCAAATTATCTTCCTACAACCAAATTGTAATTAACTGTTGCAATCAGGAACTGCAAACTGACTGCAAAGCTCTGCATCTAAATTACATTAGGAAAAAAAAGCTGGTCATTTTCTCAAGGTTGACATAAATTATTTCTCTCAGCTGTTTTTACTCACAGTAAAATAAGCCTCAAGACTCTGAGGTCTGATACCAACTGCTTTGTCTTGCTACTCTGGAAACAGAAACACTGTCCATTACTTGAAAATATAATATTGTGCTTGTAAGTTTTCAAGGTTACTGTCCACATGTAAATGTCAACTCTCTGTCATTTGCAAATATTACAAGTTTCAAATCCAAAGGAGTGAGCGAAATCAACAGCAACGTTAATATTTTGGATTAGGTACAGTACTGCCTGAAAGTATTGACCCCCCCCCCGCCTAGGGACAAGGCACTCCCTACCACAGGTAGTGGTCGCACATCCACCAAAGTATACAAATTATGTAAATTATGTTCCCTCAGTAAAACCGAGGTGCAATTTGCTGCAGCAGTAAAATTACTGCGGCAGAAAAGATGAGGCTTGCTACTGGAAAGAACAGTGATTAAACAGTTGCACTTGTCAAATAAGCGGTCGGGAACAGTTTCAAGTTTTAGGTCTCATGGTGTGAAGAATCGATTCTTCAATGCAAGAAATTGTAAACAAAATAAGAGTGCATGCGATGTACGTTAAGACTCAAATAATAATTTATTATCACATTATCACAGAAACCCTTTCCCACTCCACCACAGAATTTTAATTACAAAGGTTTTACCTCAGTTGCCTTTCCCATGGCAACTTTGGAGCCTAACCATACATTTCCCTCGGCAAAAAATTGGCCTACCATGGGTATACTGAGGGAAAGCTGTGACAAGTTAGGTGACGTGGCAATGACACGGTAAAGGGGTCAATATTTTCGGGCGATACTGTAATCACATAATTTCAATTGCAATTTGGTATGAAAAACCACAAGTAAAATTAATTATTTTCCCTTTTAGGGAGCAGAGACGGTGCAGTGGTGGGAGAACTCGCCTACTATCAATGTGCCCTGGTTTGATTCTCAGACTTATAAATAAATAAATAACTGGCAGTGCTAATCACCCTTTTCTTGCAGTATTGGGGACTGAATTGCGAAAGGGAGCAGCTCATGATATTGGGGTGAAAGCATACGAAGGCACCTCTGGCTGCCGCTGTACAGGCCATGTTTGATGTCAGGGCACAGCACCACAGCTAGATGTTAATTAGCTGTGAGTCGATTTTGATGAGGGAGGAAAACCAGAGTACCCAAAGAAAAACCCTCTTGGCGTCACATGTGCCCAGTTGAGTTCATTGGTCTCTACTTTTCTATGAGAGGTTTTTCTCTGGGTGCTCCATTTTTCCCCTCTCTCAAAAACCAACCATTGATTTCCTCTGAGGTCATTTGATTTGGTTTGATTTCTCAGTTCTGTTCAGTGTCCCCAATGTGTGCCACAGAACTGAATGCAGTTGACACTTGAATAAAGTTCATTATTATTACGCAGTATATACTTCTGGATGAACTTGGACAACTAAAGTCACATAAGGCACCAAAAGTGTAGCCTATGGACCAGTCTCCATAGTTCATTAATCTAACCAAAAGTAAACTCTATAAACTACTGAAAGAAGCATCCTAGTAAAAAAAAAACCCTGAAACTTGAAACTGATAAAAACTGAGCAAAACATGACTGTGATTTCCTATCAGTATTAAATAGATATCTAATAAAAAAACTCTGTTCTCTGGTATAGTGATCTTATAAGTCACAGCAATGCCTAATGTTCCTGATACGACTGCTCTCTGTAACCTCCTTTCTGTGCCCAACCAAGCTTGTGAGGCTCTGCCTGACATCTGACGAGCATCCCCCTAGAACATCTGTTATGATGTTGTGTTGTTCCACTGTGTATCCTGGCATCTATTGCAGAATCTCGCACCTCAGTGTATCATACTTTACTGATTTCTCTCTGTTCTTGAACTCCCTGTTGGTCACCCATGGGCAGCTCATCTCCAACAGCACTAAAACGTCTCGTCCTTCTTCTCCACAATTCATGCATCAATCCTGTTTGCTCTCACGTCAACATTCTTGGTATAAAGGGGCACATCCCAGTAGGCTCTTGCTTGCTTGTTCTCATATTTAGTGCTTTTGGCTCCACCATAGAGTACTACGGCAGAACTGTGTCAACTAGGTTTTGATCTCAGAGCTCAAAAAAGAGGATCTTCAAAGCAGCATTATGACGCGCAAGTTATTTCGTCTGTGCCAAGGCACTGCATCCTGCCAAAACATGTTCCTGAGTCTCTGGCAACTTCCCACGCAATCAGCGCATCAAATTTGAGGACGTATTACGATCAGCCTCCTTATAATGATAGACCTTGGTCAGGGGCATTTTGCTGGTAAAGTTCCTGCACACCAGCGACAGTATGAGTGGGTGCTATTTTCCATTCAGATAACCACATAAAACTCTCCTTCCCAATTTCATCATCATCCCATCGCTGCACTACAAATTTACCCTGCCATCTTTCTTCCTGTAGCTCCTCACTTACATTAGTTCTTTTTGCTGTGCATTCTTCACCAACACTCCTATTTTCTTCCCCTCCACATGCCTGCTCTCTTCTAGAATTATACCGAATAGGTCAGGATGTACCTACAACCAGTGACACAATGTTAGTACACCAACGGGATTAATCGAGCATCCCTCCCTCTCCCACCTTTCAATGTTGCTTAGAAACTAAAACGTACTGAACAGTTAGTTTGGGTGCATTGCACTATGCAACATTGAACGGGGGAAAGGGGGTGGGTGTTCCAACGACTTATGACCATGGTTGTAGCTCTGCCGCATACTTCTTCGCATCTTTCACCACAGCCCTTCTTCCTGTTGTCTCAGCCTTGTTTCTTCACCACTTCAATCTTTGGGTCCCAATTTTTATTATTTATTTACTCCACATTGACTAATAAAGTAAAATAGTTACAATGTTCAAGGAACAAGGAAGAGTGGAGAAGGGCATGATATAATTAGACTTATTATAAATTATGCCCATTCTAATAATTACATTTTGTTAACATAAAAAAACGAAAGATTACTATAACAAAGAAACAAGGGACAGAGAGGAAAATGAATTTTACAAAAGGAAGTGTGACAGGGATTAATACTGCATAAAATAATACTGGAAGAGAGCTCTTTTAAACAATCGCTTTCTTGGTTTTTGACCAACAGAAATAGGAATAGCATTCCAGTAACAATATCCAATTACTGTTGGGCAAAAATTCCTTTTTTCCTTATTCTAATCTGATGGGAATGGGAGTGTGAACTGATTAGTTGCTTAAACCTTTTTTAAGTCTGACAGTGGGCTGGACCAGATAACCGATAGACACCTCAGATATTCCTTTCCTGCTACCTTGAGAGCTAGCTTATCTTCTTGCATCACATTCTCCATGTCCGGTACTTTGATGCCAATATTTGAGGGTTTGTTTTTTTTTTTAATTATTATTATAATTTTTTTCTTGCTTTTTAAAGAGAATTTGAGTGAACTCGAGCCTTGCCTGGGAAACTGATTCTTGGGTTCCAAAAACACTGGAAACAGCATTTCTTAGCATTCTATTTTACAAATCTCCCAGGGGGGGGGGCATGCCCTCAGACCCCTCTTGGTAGCTTGCGCCTTCAGCACTCACAAGGCACTACATATATATTGTAATTGCGACTCCAAAAATGTCATGTCCAGTGCTTTCAGAAATAATTACAAGTATATAAGTATGTCTGCTACTTTACAAAACTGTCAAAAACCCTGCCTGGAAAAATTCTCTTTGGTACCACTTTGATCTCCTTGCATCAACCGATATCGGCCTATCAGCTCATCCAATGGCCCCAAAAGGCAGGAAGTGAACCATTATTTATAGATGGTATTTTGACATGTAATGGGTCTTTTGTTCTCACTACTGAATTCCTATACTTTCTGTGCCAATGTGGTCTTCCCCTGGGTAAACCATAAAGGGATATCATGGTCCCCCCGTCCTATCTTCTGCAAGCAATCAGCCACATCTTCATGCAAACTTTCCACTTTCTTCCACCAATAATTGGCTATTTTGTCCAGGCCTGGTGCACTCCAATTCTTCTTTCTTACAATACCTTCTTAGCTTACTCTTTGTCTTGAGAAAAAGCCACACCCGAAGGCTCAGGAACATGGCTCGCTATTGCATGCCTCATTACATTGAACCACTTAGCTGATGTATCTCCTGTCTCATTACTCTCCCATAATGCCTTCCAAAAACTCACTGCTTGCTCTATATCATCAAACATCTCTCTCTCTCTCTCTCTCTCTCATCCTGGTCTTTAATTCCCTGCTGGTATTTGGGTCTGTCTTTGCCATTTCTTGTCTTGCCTTTTCTTGTTGGAATACAACCTTTTAAACTTTATTAGCTTTGATTTTTCTTTCTCCGTAAAGTTGACTAGTTCTGCTCCAGAGATTGTTTTGCAATCTTTCAGCTGTACTTTTCTGTTCTTCCTTTTCTTTTTAGTTATTTTCCTGTTCTATCTGATCCTATCCAACTCTGCTTGTGCAATGGATATTCTCCTCCTTATTTCATGTACTCTTTTTTCAAGCTCTTCTGTGTTTGACCTTGACCAACTCTCTTTTTCCAACCCTTTTGCAATTATAAGAACTCAACCACTACAGAATAAAGTACACAGCTCAAAACCCACAGGATATCAAATGGGTTCACATCCAATTGGATTTCTGTGGTTTTCTTCAATTTCTTTTTTACACACCACACATCTTACCATCATTATTATCGTTATTATAATTCAGACCAAGAAAATTGCACGAACCCCTTGCTTATTTCTACCATTAATTTTATTACACAAGGAGTCATGTGATTTCTTATTAACAATAAACATGAAAAAGGAATTCCAAGAGAGAAAATCACAACAAGTGAAATTTGGAGAGCATGCAATGCCTCTGCATTTTGCCTCTAATTTCTACCACAATGTGACTATACAAACTAATCTGATTGGCAATTGTTTTAAGCCAATCTGAGTGTTTGCACTTGTGTTAAGAATTTGCACCCATGTTATACAAGAAGTGAACTCTTTTTAAGCCAATCAGAACTGAGTAATATTTTCAGGTATGTTATTACAAACATAAAAATATAAAACTAGAAATATGTTGTTCAACACTGACCACTTCCTAACAATGATATTTGTTAAACTCTCAAACTACATGTACTATACACTTCTACATTGCGTGTACTGAATTTAAAGGCAGTTTAAGTACCAGTTGATGCCAGATTGGATTCAGCTGGGATCTCAGAGCTTTGTCAAAAGACTTGCTAATGCCATTCTCCACTGTCAGCTCATCAGGATCAAGCTATTAAAATTATCACAGAGTTTAAAAAATTAATTCCTTCAACAGGGTTGACATCACTAGAACTCTACCACATACAATAATTATAATAATCATGATAAAGATTATGATGATCATGTATTGTCAGTCAGAATATTTTGATGGTAATGGGACTTTAAAAGACGCCAGCGGTTCAGAACCTGTGAATTGAGGAAACACCATCAATTTTTAAGCACTTTAAAATTGCATTTGCATTTGAGCAGATGCAAGTAGCATTGTGTTCCATTTGATACTGGGTTGACATTTCAGACTGCTTTGCATTGTGATAGTTCTTTGAAAATAGTGATGCAAATTAATCCACTTGTCAAATATGCCATAATATGTTTATTCTCCATCAAAGCTTCATGACAATCATAGGCTTAACAGGAACTTACTGTGGGGTTGGCTCTTTTAAGTTCTTTCAGACAGGTATCAATCAAATCAAGAACAGCTGTTTGAATTGCCAGCATGGATGGTGTAAGGTGCAGATGGAGCTCGATAACTTCAGGCTTCAACAAAGAGTTAAGTAAAAATTAATGCATGATGTTACAAAGGATTTACTTCAAAGAACCGAAAATCTGTAAACAGGACAATAACATTATTATTCAAAAATGTATTCTCCCTACCGTGTGCTTATCCAAGAAAGAAGAAACTGTAGCATGAAACCTAAACATCATAAGCAATAAAAAAGGATGCAATAAAAATTGTATTATTGTCACAAAAAAGTCACAGACCTACATACTAGGTCATTGCCATAATTTTTTTTGCAATAAAATAGATAAAAATAAAGGAATATTGATATGAATAATAAATATATTTGTCATATCGATGGGAGTGTTTTAAAACACAGTTACAGTAGTACGTGTAGTAGCTGTAGTGGCTGTAGTACATGTAGTAGCTGAAGTACATGTAGTACACACTGACATGTACCTTGGAACTTCAAATCCAACTGAGACAAGTCCTTAGGAAACAAAATAGCTAAACCTGTAAAGCCAATTTAAATCGTTTTCACAATACATGAAAGCGATGGCAAATTCACTCTTCAGGACATTAGCGGGCAAGAGGTGGTAGCTGGTGTTATTATGATGAGAATTTCAGATATTTAATGCAGGAGAAGTATAGCTCACTATCCTGGAGTGAAGTGCACTGGGAGTATGTACTACAGCTGTTTACCAGTTACAACACATATTACAGCTACTACAGCCACTACACGTACGTACTACAGATAATGCACATACTACAGCTACTACGTGTACCACATGTACTACAGCTGTACACTGTTAGGTACATGTACTACAGCTCTTGTCGGTCAAATCTGTTCTCAGGTTGAATCTGTTTTTACCTAGGTTAAATTGGTGATCCTCATTTGATTAAAGCAGCTATCAACCCCACAAAAATGACTGTAAACACCTTTACCTTCCCTGAAGCACTGTCTTACCCTTCTCAACACATCTTTATGTTTTAGATCATCCTATCAGTTTCTGTATTCATACACTTGTCAACATTATAACAAGGCAAGGGTTCAAAGAACTGTACTATGCATTTACCGGTTCTCGAACTCTGGCCCTCCAGATCTATAGTCCTGTGTCTTCACCACTACACTACGACGACGAACATGCTCAACACACCAGACTTCTCATCATTATTTATTTTCCTATCATAAGTCAATTGATATCCACGTATAATAACCAAAATTGATCCTAACCTGACCCTAATTTTTTCTCTAGGCTTAATTTAGGCTCTAAGAAAGTTTCTTCCATTCATCTGAGTACGTATTCAACCTACAGTAGGTAAAATGAAGATCACCAATTTAACTCGGATAAAAGCGGATTCAACCTGAAAACGGATTTTACCAGCAACACAGCCACTACACATACTACTGTAACAGCTTCTACAGGTACTACACATAGTACAGGTCCTACTGTACAAGTACTAAAGGTACTACATGTACTACAGCTACAACAGTTACTACACTTATTAAGCCACTACAGGTAATACACGTACTACGGCCACTACACATACTACAAGTACAGTAATGTGCAAAAGTAATGCAAGTGAAATGCGCAAATTTCGTTGTTTGTCTTTGCGAATTTTCATCAAAAAATCGCACGAAAATTCCGGGGAAAATTCGATGTGTTTCGAGCGATAATTCGCTTTAACAATAAGCAAAATTTCGTTGGGTATTCAACACCTCAACAAAAATTCACAATCAATAACATTCTTTCGCCATTACGTACATGTACGCAAAATTTCGCTAAGCACAGAGCCAAAGTTCGACATCACACTGAGTAAAGTTATATTTGATCGTCGTGTAGTTTACATGAAATATATTTTGATAACTGTTATATGAACTGCGTGCCGAAGCTTGCTGTATTTACTTACATGTATCGATCATTGATTAGAAGGGAATTATAACACACTGCAAACACAAGGTTTTTTTTTGTTTTGTGCATGTAAAATTCGCTAAGTTTGCCAGCTTAAATTTAGCTTTAGAGCAACTTACATATACCTACACACACAAGCTCTGAATTCATTTTGGGAACAAAGATGAGAACACTCAAGCAAAACACTTTGCCGCAAATACTTGAAATTTCGTTTTGAACAGAGTTGGAGGTCAACAACATCTCTAGCGAAGTTCATCACATACATGTAATGGTTTCAATCGAGTGGTCATGTAAACACCAAAATAATAGTATTTTCAGATAACTATTTGTGACTGCATGACAGAGCTTGCTGTATTTACTTATCGATTGATTGGAACAATAAAGATCACAGCTAACACAATGTTTCTTAAATCTTAGGCATCTAAATTTCGGAGAACGGAAGCAACTTACCCTACAAGTTGTAATTATTCAATATGCCACGAGGGTGAACTTAGTTTGTTCCAGGAACAACAGCTGATCCAGTTTATGAAGCAAAACTCTGCAGCTGTAATGCTGCCTTTAAGAAAGAATATTCATGTAGTCACTCCAACTTTTCTAGTGAAGTCCCAAGGCGAGTGTTTACTTACAAATTCAAAACGAATTTTTGGGAAGAGCCAACTATCGCTCGAAAATTTGCAGCGCATTTTTGGGGAGAGTGAATTATCGTTCGAAAAATCACATCGATTGAAGCAATAGGCGTCGCGAAATGGTGATGAAAAATCAGCGAAATATCGTTTCAAACGAAATTTCCTCAAAAAGGTGTGAAAAACAAGGAATTTCGTCGAAAATCACTTGCATTACTTTTGCACAGTACTGTACTTGAAATACTACAGCTACTACAGGTACTACTAACACTAGCTAAAACAAAACTGGAACACAGAAATAAAGCTTTAACGTTTGATTCAGTACAGTTTTAACCAATAGGAATCAAGTATCAAGTGGTGGCTTATCAGTACTGAATCAGTTGACTGTTTCATGCCGTCTCCGCCAATCGTAATTCTTGTGATGACAAGTTGTCTGGATCAAATGAAACCACAACTGAAGCAGTTTCTCCCAAGCCAATGAAAAGCAACCATGTTAGCACTAATTTCTTACAGTGGCACGTTATTTATTCTTAACTGTACAAGTACTAAAGGCACTTCATGTACTACAGCTACAGTACTACATGAACTACACATACTACAACGTGGAAATGCTCATGAACGTTCGTTTTGAGATGAGATTCAAATGTGGCGGCAATCCGAAGGTTTTGGATCCATTGCGGGCATTTGGGAAGAGTTTGACTTTCTTTGATGCTTTTAATGGCATATCAAACCATGGAGCGTTTCACAAGGCTTGAGATTCAGACTTTTTCTTATTGCGTTGGAGCGAATGGTCCTAGATTGTTCATATTTTCAGGAAAGAGTCCCCAGAAAGTGAGAACGCC
Source organism: Montipora capitata (assembly GCA_949126865.1). Classification (NCBI taxonomy): domain Eukaryota; kingdom Metazoa; phylum Cnidaria; class Anthozoa; order Scleractinia; family Acroporidae; genus Montipora; species Montipora capitata. Next base: position 32,856,168 of record OX421457.1, on the reverse strand, counting down.
ATCTGCGGTGGTATTTTTATTGATCACCTCGTTTTTGTAACTTGTCTGGGAACCTTAATTTTAACTGCAGAAGTTCAGAGCAGTATCGTGACGCCCTAACTACGGGGTACTAGTTTTAGAAAAGTCGAGTTATTAGGTTGAACGTATGTTTGGTCTTTGTAATTTTAAGATTTTTCCAAACGATAATGGGCGTTTTGGTCTAGATATATTTTTTATCGAACAACATTTCATCTGGCTAAATGTTACGCGTGACGGCCATATTTTTAATCAATTTTGTCAAACAAAAATTTCGCCAAAAATAAGAGTGCAGTGAATGTTCACGAAATTTTGCATATTTATTGACAAACATGTTACCCTTATTTGTGTGAAATCTTACAAATGTACGGCTTATAATAAAGAAGATATTTGGGAAGGAGTTTGAGTCACTCTGATTGTACACATGTAATGTGCTACTGATCTTCAGTTACTACACTTGCTGCTACTACAGCTACTATGGGTATTACGGGTAGTACGGCTACTACAGCTACTACCAGTACTGCGGCTTCTGCAGCTACTACGGGTAGCCTGCAGCTACTATAGCTATACTATACATGTAGCTACTATAGCTACACTGTAGGTACTACAGCTAATGTGGGTACTACAGGTACACTACTACACTTACTACGGCTACTACATCTACCACAACTGCTACGAGTACTACAGGCACTATGGCAACAACAGCTTTAATAGCTATTAGTGTACCTGGGTGTGGTTCGGGACAAAATAGTCAGGTATTACATACTACCCATTAAAGGACTACATTCTTATGGCCCATGTTTTGTTTCAGGTCAATTAATGAATGAATTGAACTGGAAGAAACAATGAATGACAACATACAATAAAGCCAAGAAAACTAGGTTAATAAGAATAATTTTAGTATCAGTTAAACTGATGTCTGAATGTTAGCCATACTTCACATTTTAATCTGCTTAAGTATCTTAACAATATCTAGCCATCTTGACTCCCCTCTTTGAAAATAATCCGGATCATATTTCCTGTACGTAGTCTTGACTGATGTATCGGTCAAGATATCAACTGACAGTCAGTCAAAAGTCGATCAATAGTCAGTCGATAGTTCCTGGACACATCTCGATCAAGTATCGGCCATAATATCAGTCAACTGTCAGTCAAATATTATCAGTCATGTGTTGGGTATTGGTCAAGTGTGTTAATTAAGGAGATGGCTTTCTTTTTATTAGTGATGACAACATCAGTTATTGCTATCATGCTGGGGGGGAGATTTTGCTGTGAGGGACATGGTTCTAGGCAAGGGACAATCTTCCTTTTTTTCAGCTTCAAAATGTATCATTGCCTGTCGTCTAATTTCTAGCTGTTAAACGGTATCAATAATTTGCAGAATACTCAGCAGACCCAGAGCCTAGGATGAATCTATTGCTTCTGGTTGTCCAGCAGTTGAAGAATAACAAAAACCTACACACAGCTTTCCTCGCGAGTATTGCATTTCTTTCTACTGATTCTCAGTGAGTTAGCGGGGAAGTATCAGCAAAATGTCGGCGAATTGTCGGCGAGGTATCAGTGAACTTAAAGCCAATTTATAGGCTGAAGTAAATCTTAACCAAGACATTGACTGCCTATTTTCCGACTGTCAATCAACCGTCGACCGACTGTCAACTGACTGTCATCTGACTGTTGACAGACAGTGAACATGATCCTATGATCCAACAAGACACCTGAATATTCACCTTTCTTTTGCATTTTTAATTGATGCACCTTGTTCTCATTTATAAAAATTTTAAAAAAGAAACAAATGAGCAATATTCAGACATCTTGACTGACTGTGCACTTCCTCCAATACAGTAATTATTATTGTCCCACTCTTCTACCACATACCTCGGCCAAAGATAGAGTCTTCTAACAAACAAGTTTTTCATCACTTTTTCAACTTGAAAGAAGCCATTTGTGAAAGCCTGAGCATTATCTGAGAATGCTTTAATAAAGCCAGTCTGTGAAATATATAGCCAGAAATCATTCTTCTTGTAAAAGAAAACAGAAGAGAACCTGTAAAATGTCCTGAAAATGATAGAACCAGCTACATGCATGTCTATAATACCAAGGTCATCACAGAGATTCCAAGTTAAGAATAATATATTAGGAGATTATGACTGTAACAAAAGAATTACTGTATTTACTCGTGTATAAGGCAACCTCCCATTTTCAAGGTCAAAAATCAGATTTTTCATCATTTCTGGTTAAAGAAATAAAATTCTCACCAATAGAAATTTCCCAAAACGTCAATCTTTTCTTCCTGAGAATGTATTGAAAACATGGTGAATTAAAAAAAGCAGAGGTGTAATCGTACGCTGTGAAGTTTATCAAGATCATCATGATTTAAGCACATACATGTACATGTACAAGCTCTTCGATTTACTAGAGAAGGCTTTTACGATGGGAGTAAATTGCATTGCATTTAACTAACTTTGATCTCGATGTTGAGTTTAAAGGGAGATTTAGATAAGAAGACCAAACGAACGCCGAAGAGCTTCGAAAGATCGCTTGATGAAAACACCGCAATCTTGGAAAACCTGGTAACCACACTACGAATTTGAGGAGTACTGGAAACTAAGATAACTCAACCTGCTTTCCGTCAGGTCTTTGTGTATGACTCGTGTATAAGTCGAGGGTGATTTTTTGGGCTGATTTTTTTGTCGTAAAAGGTCGACTTATACACGAGTAAATACGGTATCCATATACATGTAGTATGTGCCACTTGGTACAAACAGTGTGTGTGCCTTTTTAATGTCGTAATGATGTTAATGGAGGGGACAATTTTTTTCTGGTTAACCCATTCAACCCTCAGGCACCCTAGCATGCCCCCAGTTGATGAGTAAAATTAATTTTAATTGTCTGGCGTTAGACGGAGTAAAGTCTCATTCCCAGGCATACGTGGGTTAACCCTTTGACGTCCAAACTGGCCTAAACCGGCCAGACTTAGTATTTTATTCTGTCTAACGCCAGACGATTTTACTCGTCAATGGGGAACCCCTGGGAGTCAATGGGTTAAGGAACAAGGAGTGTGAGACCGGGCTTGCCATGGCTCCATTGTATGTCGGTGCAGAGGCAACACTTTCTCCTCAGTTATTTTAAAGACACTAAATGTTACTTCTGCCAACAGTTTTCCATAAAACTTGAAGTTGCCACAAAATAAAACACATGTACATGGCTGTCACCTTGTTGTTTTCCCTGTAAAGACGTAGAATGAAGGCCTCCTGGCAGGATTCTATTATCCTAGTAAGTAAGAAAAAAATCTTAAGAGAAAGTCATCATTAATGTTTATTGCATGGTCACAGAAACCCATAAGGGTGGAAACATGTAACACGCGTTCACAGCTTGCGAATATTCAGTGCTTTAGTATAATATTTGGAAACCCCTCTCTCCAGTTAATTTCGTGCGAGAACATTGGTGGTATTGCGTCACGGTGTTCTTGCGAACTGATTGGTTGAATGTTTCTCTCTTGTTGTTCCAAATATGGTACTTAACAAATTGAATATTCAGAAGCTTGTTTCCCA
>OX421457.1:32845102-32847602 GCA_949126865.1 Montipora capitata | reverse complement strand
TGGCAATGGGACATCTGAAGATTTTAATTCATCCAATATGAAATCCTGTAATGTAAGTGACAAAAAAACAAATTTACTGATAAATTTTATTTATACATGTACCACTCATCGTAAGAGAGAAACATTGCAAAATGACTTCAACTGTAGACCTGTTGAGGACATGTTACACATGTCAGGTATTATTTTTAGGAAATAATGGTATAATGAATTATTTTCTGAGAAGTGAGCAAAGTAAATGCGCAGAAACATAATCAGCATCTGTAAAATCCCTATAATACTGGCTTTGTTGGATTTTGCACTATATAAAGCATTGCACTTTCAACCAGAATGCAATGCTCTATGGAGGAGCCTTGCTTTGAGCAACAGTGACAAAATAATGTTTCTTGATCTTTAAATCTTAAATATTTTTAAACTTGCACACTATCTTGAACTAATGGTACCATGCATGCTGCCAAATAGCAAGCTCAAGAATGGATGAGCTCCTGCAACAAACTCATGGCCAGGGGAATTTAAAGAAGGCTGAAGATGTAGACTGCACATTCACCCATACTTCAACAAAACCAAGCTATCGTCATCATTTCACCCTTCTGAAGGTACTGCCAATGAAATGATGTGGACCCTAGTTTATTAGGTCTCAGTGAAAGTGATCATTGCAGTTATGAAACAATTGTGATGGTCAGATTCAATTCAATGATTGATTGATTGATTGATTAACTATTGTCATTTTTGCATACTTGATTGCCTGATTTAAAGGAGCACTGTCATGCTAAATTTGCTGTTTTTCAGTCAAAACTACGTAAAAATTTAAATTAGTACTTTAGCTCACACGTACAACATTTCTGACAACCCACTGACAAGATATGAAATGTAATTATGGCACAAAGAGCTATTCACATTTAATTTTTGGCGACTTTCTGAAGTCATTGTCTCCAAACTGGAAAAAACTGGCCAGTTTTTTTCAATTTTCAATCCATTTCCATCCTCTCCAGCCTTGGTCGCCAACGACAAGGAATAGCTTCAGTGCACTTCAATGGTTATTGGTATAGACCTTATTCATAAATGGCGGTCACATTTATAATTCTTTTGTCGAAGTGCAAATTAGCCTACCAAGCCTCATTTTAGAGCAAGAATTCTTTTCAATTCACTGTAGGGTATCGAGGCTTGGTAGGCTAATTTGCACTTCGACAAAAGAATTATAAATTGACCGCCATTTATGAATAAGGTCTATTAAACTAAACTACAGCATTATTTTTTGGTCTTCATTGACGTAAAGACGTCTTTTAGTGTTTTGAAGATTGACTAAAATTTCATGACACTGCCCCTTTAAAGACAACTAACACCACGGCACTATAAATAAAGTGATTAGCTTACTTCTTCCTGTGAGGTTGTGTTGATTACCAGGACAAGAGAAATTGAAGAGGGATCGGCTGTGACACAATGAATTCTCAAAAAATTGGTGATAACTCTCTCTATGCTCAAGCCTCTGTAAGGATAAAAGAAATGTTCTCCCAAATGAGCTTAGACCAAATAAAATATTATTCTAATTTCCTATCATTTTTATTAGGCCCATCTCAGGTGTTACTACTCAAAAGCTTTTTATATATTTAATCCATTGCCTCCTGGAGGTGAGACTTAAGGGGGTGACACTTAACTACAGAAAGACAAAAAATTGTTGTTGCCAAGGAAGCTCTTTAGTCAAGAGCCCTACAAAAAGGCACCCTGCAAGCAGAGCCTTTCTTTTGCTTGCTCGATTTTGGCGTTCTCAAGAAAGGCTCTGCATGAATCGAGTAAGATCTTTATTGAATAATAATTATGTGCTGAATGTTGCCAGGATACAGTCTTGAACCCAAGCCAAATATGCTAGATCTCGCTGCCATCTTGGTTTTTCATGGTACAGCAGGCTCAATTATAACCATCGGTTTTGTCACTAAACGGATGCTCGCACTGGCATAACCGGTTTGACGAGAGAAAACAAGATTGACTAGTCCAGCAGCTCGGGCTGCGGCGGCTTCAAAGAGTTGACGCGATTCGGGCAGAGCCTACTTTTCTCCTCCTCTGTAAAGGAAAAGACAAAGGAGGCTCTGCTCGTTGGGTGACAAAAAGGTTGCATGGATGGTTCGTTTGAAATAACTTTTTCAGTGGAAATCTGACATCACTGGAGTTAGAAGGTACATGCACAACTAGTCCCAGTCCTCTGCCGTGTGTTTAAGTGAAAAACATGAAAAAATTCTCAGGAAACAAAAGGAAGATGCAGATTTTTCACCTGTAGCATGGAATTTCTATTTGGACAAAAAATGGAATTGATATTTCGAGAAGTGTATCAAAGGAGGGTCTTATGACATCATAATTTTTTTGACAAATAATTTGTAAAAAAATCCATGCTGCAGACTTCGTGTTAGAAGGTTCTCATACTGTTGCATTAAAATTTTGTGAAAACACAGTTAACTCGCCGAGTTTTTTTGGGCATGGTATAAGTTTTCAGGCCTTTTTTATTATGGTC
>OX421457.1:32775102-32840102 GCA_949126865.1 Montipora capitata | reverse complement strand
AGGAATTTATTGATAATGTAAATTGGCCACAGTACAGGGATTCTAAAAGCTGACGTTTCGAGCATCAATCCTTTGTCAGAGCGAATCGAGTGTTAAGTATTTATGAGTCAATAAGTCAACGAGTTAGTGCAGTTAATTAAACCATAAAATGAAAGCTAAAATTTCAGAGAGTCCTTAGGCCTAATCACTGAAACGAGGGCTTAGGCTTCAAATTATTGCTATATTGACTGTGAGTCTCATTGACTCATGACTCATGGGACTCACTTGACTCATAAAATATGCGTTCTCGAGCGAATCCAGCACACCCTTCTCTTGCCTTATGACCCCCATACTTTGGCCAGCATCTTAAGGACGGTGCCTACTAATACAAAGGTATTTTTGTGCGGTTTACTAAATGTGTAAGAAAAGCAGATCTTGACGAGTACAATGATAAAGCAATGTACAGTGTTCTTTTCCAAATTGAAGCTTAATTATCTCTGAAAAATGCATGGTTACCCCCAATTTTCTTTTTGGATACCGAGAGCACTTGCGAAGTTCTGCTTTCTCCGCATAGTTTTGAACTGCGCACTCATATTTGTCGAAGAGCCCTGTTCGATGGCTAAATAAAGCTCACATGAAGAAGTAGTAGTAGTAGTTACTAAGCAGCAGCCACAGTAGACTTAATTTGATGAGCAGGTTTGAAAAATGGGCAAGACAAAGTAAGTAAGTGAAGTCTTTATTTCATGAGGGTGAGCACATAATGGCCTGAGCTAATAAACTTGTGGCCTTCTAAATAATAAAGTAAAAAATAAATATACTAAGCTATAAAAATACAACGAATACAAATACTATATAATCTATACCAAACTATTTAAAAGATAAAATGTAGCATTATAATCATGTCACAATTCATCAAGTAACTTAAAAAAATGATCAAGATTCTGCTGTTGTCCTGATATGGACCTGCTATGTAAGTTACATCTTAAAGGCCCACCTTCACCCAAAAGTCATTGCAGTCATTTGTTTTTGTTTTTCAAATGACGGCTAAAGGCACTCAGGCAAATCACGCGGGAAACAACATGTCAGATATTTAGGTAATTTCGTGTTACACGAAATTCAGTCACGGTGCGCTATGACTTTTGGGCGAATGTGCAAGGGCCTTTAAATTAAATGACTATTAAATAATTAGTTACTGTATTTGAGATATGTTTGCAAGTGGCTCATTTATCGTCAGCCTCAGCACAATGTGTTCAACTTCAGTGTTTTCAGCAGTTTGATCAGTGATGCACAAACTGAATTAGATCTGATGACCTTCACCTTGTTTACTTGGTGAATAAGGTCTTAAATGTGGTGATAATTTGCATCACGACAGTTTTTCCCTGATATAATTAGACAGATATTTCCCTGCTCCCAGCGGATTGCAAGTACTGGTAAAAGGTTAGAATCCAGCCTGTTTTTCCTTTTTCTTCTCCTTGTCGTCTTATTTCACTTGATAAATTTTATTGAGTTCCTCATCATTTCAGTCTGTTCTTTATGCACGTCGTAAATCTTCTCAACCCTGGCGGAGAGAAACAACCGTATCAACGAAATGCATTTTCTAATTAATTTTCACATTTTCAAAAAAAGAGTCTAACTTCAAACGCACCACTGGGACATTACCACGCCATGGAAACTAACAAACGTCCACAATTTTGAAACATTTCAACTTTTCTCATTCCACAAAAACTGTCTCATTATTATTATTGACTGTAGAAAAGCAAGATTCATATCATGATATTGATAAATTATGACAGCGCTGGGCCACAAAATTGAAAGTGTCCCAACCCAAATTTATGTACAAGGAACAGTCAAAAACAAAACAATTTTGTGATTTCTTATGTCTTCTTAAACGGATGACCCGAATTCAAGATATTGTTAAACGGTTAAATTGACTTTACTAATGGAAATATGGTTGCATCAAAGATGTATTAAGTAAAGGTAAATTATCTCCAAAGGGAGAGGGAAGGGTTACGTTTTTGCAAATGCTGGCTGCGTAGCACTTCTATATCAAAAGACTTAACTATTAGAGTGTAATGAGAAGTGCTAGTTTTCTACCCATAGAAACCATCACATGGTCTATATGGGTAAGAAACTTGCACTTCACATTACACGTCTATCTCCAAAGGAAGATTGGAGTTGGCACTTTTGCTCTCACGAAGGACCAATACCTAATTATTATTGGTGACACGGAGATAACTGACCCTCACGAGCTAAGCAGCGCATTTAACAGGCATTTTACCAATATAGGCCCCAACTTTGCATGTAACATAAATCCCCCTCGAGTCAGTTTTCGTGACTTCGTTGAAACTTGTGATAGCACCTTCTCAAACTCATTAATAATTCATAAGTCAAAAACAAAAGAAATCACTACCGTGAAGGAAGTTTGGATATGTGGTCTTGATTAGCATAACATTTCGCCAACTTTGATCCCAAATATCTCTTAAAATACTGACTCCTTTGAGAAGAAATATCAAACACTCAGAAGAGTGTTTCATCAGATATCCAACCACCTCGAAATCAATTAAAACCATCTCGAAATCGGTTTAAAAAAAAAACTCGGCCTTCGGCCTCGCTTTTCAACTTGCTTCTCGGTGTTTGGATATCTGATGAAACACTCCTTGTGTTTGATATATTACTTCAAAGCTTGAATTACTTTCTTTTGACAGACTGCGCAAACTTGTAAACGATAACCCTGTGGGCAAGGCTGATGGCATCGATGGTGTTCCAACTTGCCTCCTAAAGTTATCATTTACATTTATTGCGTCACACTCCAATTTTGATTTAGGTATGCAAAGCTGTTCTTCAATAAACATGAGAGAATGCAGTAACTTCTGCACTTCAAAGCTTCTCCACAAAAGTTCAGATTCTCATCGATTTTCTCACCTTTGCTTTTTCCATTGTGCCACAAAACCTCGAAAGGATACAGAAATGCGCTGAGATGTCTGGATATTTCTGCAATTGTTTCCAGATTAGATGACGGCACACTTCACAGGTGGCTTCCATTTTCTCGTCAATTCCCTGTTTCCAGCCCCCTGGCATGGATTAAGCAAAGTCGCGGTTAGAACCCCTTGACATCTGAAGTGGTTGTCTGGTGTGATTTTACAAACTTGTGAATGCCCCCTTGCAGCCTTATGAAATCGTTCAAACAATGCCAATGATTTCCCTCACCCTCGAGCAAAGAACCCCACCAATGTCCTTGTATTTCCTCACATAATTATTCCCCCACATAATTATTCCCCGGGTTGGCCAGGAGTCGTCCCCACGGGGAAGCCGATGACAGGTTCATTTGTATTCGAATTTAAAGATAGGTGCCAAAAGTTCAAAAGTATCGAGATCATAAAACGGGAAAAGGTAGCGAGAACAAACTTAAGCCACAGGTAATTAGTTACCGAAATAGCATTAAGACAATATCTGATAGATGTTTCTTCACCGAGTTCAATTTCGCTCCAGTTTGTATTTCACACATTCCCGACATCATGGAACACCTCAATCCCAGGAAGGCAGTCGGGGTTGATGACACTTCCCCACGCCTATTACACCTGTCATCCTCACTTCTTGAAGAAGAGGTGACTAAGCTGATTAACTATTTCAATTCATTCTTTGCCTCCCGAATGGTAGCAGGGAAGCCTCAATCCCATCTTTAAGCGGGGAGCCAACTATCAATATTAACATCACAATTCAAGGTATTTCAGAAAGACTTACGGTGCCTTCCATAATCATTTGTCTTAGGTTTCTGGCTTCATGAAGAACCATTCGTGTTGTACTGCATTCCAAAAATGACAGAGGATTGGAGGAACAGTATTGATAACAGGGAAGCAGTGAATGAATGAATGACAACATTATTTATTTAGGTCCCAAATTTGACAGTGCTGAGTTAAGAGTTTGCAGAACATTACGGATTTAAACACATCACATCATTGCCGAGATATCCACAGAGCAACGGTCTTGCAGAAAGAGCTGTTCAAACAGCCAAGAAACATTCTAAAGAAAGCAAACATTGATGGAAAGGATTTTCACCTTGCCTTGCTTGACTATCGGAATACTCCAATTGAACAAATTGACTTATCACCTGCTCAGATGCTCATGGGATGCCGCACAAGAACCCAACTTCCAACCACTCCCATGTTATTGGAACCTCAATATCCTACCCAGAGGATTAAATAAGGTCTTACCTGTCATGCAAGAATTCAGGAAAGGTACTACAACCAACATGTGAAAGAACTGAAGCCTTTGAGTGAAGGAGATCCTGTGCGAGTCAGAAAACCAGGACAGAGGATGTAGGTTACCTGCTGTTAACAAGATATCTGAAGCACCCAGACCATATGTTGTAAAGTCACAGGGAACAAGTTTCAGAAGAAACAGGCGTGATCTGATTAAGATGGCTAACCCGGTATCTGAGCAACTCAAAGATTCTGAAGTTATATGTTCAAGCCAAGTTCATAATTCCGTAGTCCCAAAGAAAGTCAGTTCAAAGGGTCAAACTATTCAACCACCAGTTTGGGTTAAAGACTATGTTACCATTTATTTGCGACTAGTTTGCTGATAAGTTGAGAGTTTGTATTGAGCTGTTGTTAAATATTGTCTGGCTTAAAGAAGGAAGATGTTGTGATATGTTATTTCCCGCTCTTTCGGATCACGTGATTTCCCACATTTGCAAATACATTAAAATAATATAACAAATTGTAGTTGTGTACAAACGTGTGTTTCTTTCTGCATATTAAACTTAAAAGGTATTGGAAACATAACACGTACAGTTTAGCGACTTTAGTCTTATCACCGTTGCATATCGTTTAACTTGTTTGGACTTTTTGGCTTACAAACAACCCGCAGTTTCAATTGGGTTTTTACAAGTTAATTTAATTTGAAATACTCCCTACGATCGTGAAGTATCCCTCCAAACTTAGAACCAGCTTTTTTTCCATTGAAGACTTCCATTTTCATTTAAGGCGTTCTGTCTTTCCCTTGGTAACAAAACAAAAGGGAGGCTCCCATTTCATTTAGCACCCATATTATAATGACAGGCCTCGACCAGTTAGAAAGCGAGAATATATATATATATAATCACTTCAATAATTGTACCAACAGAAGTTTTCCTGCAAACAAATCTCCTTTTATATCACCAAGTTATCAACATTATTTCGAACCATCTTGTGCTTTAAAGGAACCTCTACTCTAACCAATAAATAACTTTAAACCACAGGATCTTTTGTTTTCCATCAAATTTGATTACATTTGTCCGGGAAAAAGCTTTTGCATCCAAAATAAATGAATCTCAGAATGGCTTGTTTTTGACTTCAAATTGCACCCGGGCACCACCATCTTGAATAGTTGTGACAATGTTAATAACATTATTATTAATACTATTACACTAATGTTATTAATTAAGTATTATTAATGTCACAACTGAATTATTCCAGACGGAGTAAAGCAGTAAGCGAATTCTTTTTTTTCCTGATGCAAACGCTTATTAATCAAGTTTGATTGAAAACGATGTTTCTCACGGGCTTAAAATTATTTTTAGTGGGAATGGAGATTCCCCTTAAAGTGCTAACTGCGACCAAAAACCAATTTTTATTTTTCTTTGGATTTCAAAACTATTTTAACTAAACAGTAACTGATTGAAGTTTTAAACTTTGATTTCAAAAAGACACCTGTTTATTTTAACTGGAATTTTCCTGTTTAATGGTCCCCCATTACTAACTTTAAATCTTGAGAGAGAGCTGGATTGAGGAGAAAATGACTTTGAAGACTCAACAGTTTAAGAATGCAATGCGTGTGTACGCGGCTGATATGCAGTACAGGAGTTTCGGGCTTTCAGAGTTAAAACTCATGTTTTGCATATATAATAAGCTGCATTTAGAGGTTGAATTTTTAAGCTAGGGAGTAAGAATAGTTCAACAAATATTTCATTTCAATTTTTTCACGTTCATAGACTTTGAGGGGCATTTTAAAAATTGAATAACTTGCCTCTAGATCTCCTATTTCTGTTTTTCGGTGAGTGATTAAGATATAAAAACTAATAAATGAATATTAGGACGAAATAAGAAAGTTTAACTTATTATAAACAAAATGAAAAGGGGACAGCACACAGAAGAACACGAGAAGAACCAAGTCCTTCACTTCTGCTAATGGCAAGAGTAAAAGACATGCATAATAGCAAAGCATTTTCGGTATCAACTATGACATTAACTTAGTATACTTAGCAGGTTTCAAACAGCAAACAATTCTGAAATCTCCCAACGGCTAAACCTCCAGCCAAGGTGAACTCGACTTTACCAACAGAAATATGGTTCCATAAAAAAATGAATTGACTACAGGTAAATTACCTCCAAAGGAAGATCGGCGTTGACACTTTTGCTCTCACGAAGGTCCAACAATTAAAACGGATCCGAGCTTCACTCACTCACCAGCGCATCATCACCATGGAAGCCGCAGGTCAACGGAGAGTAAAGTTCTTTGCTAATCGCTTTTACTTCTTTCCGGTCCACATTATTTGCAGTCCTGAATGAGATATTGACAACAAAAAAATTTATTTGCACCACACGTAAATGGGAGGTCCGTAAGAATATGTAATATATAAGACGCAAGTAAAGATAGGATTGCCCCTTAGAAAATATTTCTAACTAAAAAGCTAATCTAGCTAGGAGGCATTGCAAAAAATTATGTGGTACAGATAAGGAAAAATTCTGATTCAGGGAGGCACAAATTTAAGGATAAAAGACAAACAAGGAGTGACCACTCACCAGTGGCTCTGTTGGTTAAGAACCTTGGCTGCCATGAGGAAGATTGCGAGTTCCACTCCACCGGCACCAAGAAATCAGGGTCTTAAATAAGGAGAAACTGCTGCCTTGTAATTACATCCGCAAATGGTTAAGACTTCTCAAGTCTTCTCGGATAAGGACTATAAACCGTAGGCCCCGTCTCACAAAATTTTGGAATACACACTATTCAAGAAGAGTAGGTAATGGAGATCCCAGAGTTGTGACTCTCCTTCTGCGAGTGTATGGGTGGTGTGGCAGGTCCACATCAGCTGAATAGCTGCCAAAACTTCAACCTGCTCATACTCTTTCGTACGGTAATATTTCCCTAAAATGTCCAAATACTGATTCTGAAGATCTTCTTTGCAGCTAAGGGTGTTCTTGTTCTTTTCAGTTAATGATGCGCTAATAAATGTACGGTTCTCCGCAAGGCGACCAAGGTCATTGAGGATACATGGGCTCCTGGTTAATAAGACGAGCAAAAGGCCACTCATAAAGGGGCAGACTTAAGGCCGGCCTAAACTAGGAAACATTGTCGCAGACGCAAATCTTGTTTCCCGGACGTAAGAAAATGATTTTGAATCAGGTCAAAAACATTTTTGCTTCCCACCAGGATGCAAATTTTGCTTGCAAAACAAATGTTTTCCAGTTTAGCCACCTGAGCAGCAATCCCATGGAAACAATGTTTCCGCAACAACGTTTCCTAGTTTAGCCAGGCCCTTATTTCCGGTTTACAGCTGCCAGAAATAGTTTAAAATTGTGAAATGGACCACAGAGAGCCCAAGCTCTGTGTTGTGTTTTGAATTTAGAGAACTTTTACCACGAGTTTTAGTCGATACGAATCAGAATGTTTAGGAAAAGAAATAAGCACTAATGTTGCACTCACTTGTTTGTTGTCTTTGTCATCTTTCTTTGGTCAGCTGGTGCCATTCTGTCCACTGTTCCCTAAAACAGAAAAACAACAGACTTTAAAAGAGCAACCTCTTCTCTAAGCTTAAGAGGACAATCAAATGGTTCAATAAAAGCTATCCTGTCAAGACAAAATGTAAGTGAACGAGCTCAAATAAGCATTTATTCAACAATTTTTTTGGCATAAGCCTGATGCAAATAAATTGGTTTAGTGCAGCATATGCCGAGGTTCTAACAGGATTGCAAATGGAAAATTGTCGGTTGTGCACAAACTTTTTTCCCCTTACTTGAACTCTGGATCTGTTTGTTATTATATAATCATTGCGCTGCAAGGTTTCCAGATTCTTCCTTTCATTAGGTTTTATTCTTTCAATTTTTTATATTTTTAGATAACACTTGATAGTTTATTATTGTTATATATTTTTAGATAATGTTTTATAGTTTAATTGTTATATATTTTTATGTTTTATAGTTTAAATTGTTATATATTTTATATTTATTTATATCTTATGGTCTGCGGCTCAAACTAACCTAATGACTTCTTTGAAAAAAAAATTTAAAAAATAATAATAAATAATAATAATATTTTTCCATAGGGGTGGGGTGGGGGGCAACCTCGTTTCCAGGGCTCTTCCCTCAGTTGGGGGCGGGGCAAAAAAAAAACGCCCCACCCCCAAATGAGGGAAGAGCCCTGGAAACGAGGTTGCAGTTAGGGAAGGAGGGGGAGGGGTATGATCATCAGGAGCCAGGCTCCCATTGATCATTCATTGCTAGCACGGTAATATTGGTTACCGTGTTTGTCTAAACTAGAAGTCCTGCATCTAAAATACAAACAGCAGAGATAAACATTTTAAAAAATGCATTGTATATAACTTGCCGTTTCTCATGCTTCTCAAAATACATTCTCAAAAGTAACCATTACATGTTCACAGTTTCTTTATCCGAAATAAAGAGATCTGGGTACTAATACATTAACTTGAAAAACGATCTTAAACTAACAAGAAAGCATTGAAATTATTTTGAGATCGTTTTCATATTAATATATTAGAACCCAGATCTTTTTATTTCGTATCATAAGAAAATTTTTAAAATGTAACGGTTACTTTTGAATGTATATAAAGAAGCATACCAAACGTCATGTTAATATTATTATAATGCATTTTTAACAATGTTTATCTCTGCTGTTTGTATTTTATTGTTAAGCTATGCTGGCCGAAGAACAAAAGTTTATACAAAACTGCATCAAAAGTAAGGCGCAAACGGTGGTGACAAATACAAACAAGCGCATTCTTTAAAATAATTTACTTGACGCTTCGAATGCTTGGATATACTCATCCTCAGAAGTGAAAGTACAATTCATTATTTTCAACAATTAATGTGAGAATTTACGGGAAATAGAGCGAGTTTCAATCAAGTGTCGTAAAACCAAAACCAAAACCAAAGTAATTACTTTGGCCAATCAAAAAGGACAGAGACAATCCATTAAACCAGTCAAAACTCGAAGTAATTACACATGGTTGACACAAAGCGCAGGAAAATGTGCACATGTGAGTCACGATTGGTTTGGGTTTCACTTCTGATTGGTTGAAAAAGTGGCGCGAACTTTGAACCAATCAATAAGTGAAGTAATGCAAAACCAAAGCATTTCACACTCGATTGAAAACCGCTCCAAACAATTAATGTGACAATTTACGGGAAATATTAAAAAACTAAACATACTCATTGAAGTTAACAAGGACACAGCTTTATATTCATTCGTGGTTGGCTTAAAATCTCAAATCAACAGTGTCTCTTTACTTTTACATTGCATGTCAGAACAACCTTTTGCTAAAATGTCAAAACTGTCTCATTCAACTTGTCACCTGGTGAAATCACATGATCCACAAGAGCAGATTTGTGATAAGCATTTGTTTAACATTTAAAGTGCTCACTTTTCCCGGCTGTATTGAAGACTTAGTCTTGTCTTCCTCAATGTAATCCAATCCTGACATTCCCGACAACTAGCCTCATTTACTACCTTGGACATTTGAGGGCGACTGAGCTTGTCCTTGTACGAGAAAAAGGACTTGATTCGACGAGTAGTTTGAAAAATAACTTTGAGGTCAACGCACCCATAAAATTTATTAATGGAAGACTTCCAGTTGTTTTTGGCAACGAATTTAATTTGCTTTGTAAACCAAAATAAGGCAAAACCGTTTGGAGATAGCAAATTCTTAAGTTCATTAACCCAGTTGACGGTCGTAATTGGAACGACGATGAACAAATAAGGGAACAATGAAATGGGGATATTTTTACCTGGTTCCATACACAGCTATTCAGTTTTAACAAGATTTAATTTAAGTATTTATTTTCCCACTTTTCTATTTCGTCGCTGACTGTTTTAGTTTCCTGTATAGTCAGTCTCACGACTTCGAGAATTATTAAATATGTATGTATGTAACACTACCTCAGCTGTCACGCAACATCAAATTCACTGTTGAATTTGAAGCAAACTATCACGTTCCTTTCCTTGACATTCTTATCAAACGCTGCCATCAAACTTTTTCGACATCAAGACTTCTACTGGCCTTTCAACTAAGACTACTCAATGGGACTCCTTTACAACTCCAAAACACAAGGTAAATCTATTACGTTCTCTCACTTTTAGTTGTTTTCGCAATTTTTCGCCACGTATAACAAACTGAGGAATTGGTATGATCTCAAGATAGGTTACCCATGCAAAAGGTGATGTCAATAATTATTACAACAATGGTGTTGTAAATAGACAACAAAAACAAACCAAATGACCCAATAACCACAAAAGCTGTCCCCAGAAAAAAAACCTTAGATTGGCCTTATTTATTGATTTATTTAGGTTTGGAAAGCAAATTCATTGCTAAACACCTGAAGTATTGCATTAATAAATAAATCAATCAACCAATCGGTTTGTTTTGTTGTCCGCTTAACACCGTAGATGTCGTAATTGAAAAAACCTTTTGCCTGGTAACCGTTTTGAGATAGCAAATTCCCCAGTTTATTAAGTGACGAACAAATGAGAAACAATGAAAAGTGAGAGAACGAATTTGATTTACCTTGTGTTTTCAAGTTGTAAAGGAGTCCCATTTAGTATAAATTTTATGGATGCATTGACCTCAAAGTTATTTTTGAAAGTACTCGTCGAATCAAAGCCTTTTTCTCCTACAAGGGCCAGCTCAGTCGCCCTCAAATGTCCAAGGTAGTATAGGAGGCTAGTTGTTGGGACTGTCAGGATTGGATTACATTGAGAAAGACAAGACGAACACTGCAAGACAGCCGGAAAACTGAGCACTTTAAATGTTTAAGTGCTTATCACAAATCTGCTCTTGCGGATCATGTGATTTCAACTGGTCACAAGTTGAATGGGACCATTTTGACATTTTAAGCAAAAGGTCGCTCTGACATGCAATGTAAAAGCAAAGAGACACTCTTGATTAGAGAATTAAAGCCAACCCTAAATCAATATGTTAGCAGTGAAAAGCTGTATCCTTACTAACTTGAATTAGTCTTTTCTCACATTTATTTAGCGTTTTTTGTCACATTGTTTTTAAGTAATGGTCAATTCTGAGGAGGATGTCGAAGCATGTTTGTCACCTCAGTTTGCGTCTTTTTTTTTAAGCTAAGATGGCCAAAGAAAGTTTATTCACGACATTGAAGTATTTCTATCAGATTGAATACATTGTTTTGGTTGTTGTTGTTTGGTTAGTTTCCGCTGGTCTTCGTTTGCTTCTTTTTCTCTTTGTTGTTTTGAGACTACTTCTCTGACAGTTGCGAGCTGGGTAATCTTTGTTTTGCTCTTTGTGTTCTCTTCATTCTTCTTTTTCCTGTTTGTCTTGCTTATTTTAGCTTCTTCCTCATTATATCGTCCGTTTTCTTTCTCCGTAAGCGAGATGCATCACGTTGTTTGTCCAAATGCGCTTGTGGGGATCATCTGTTCTTTTCAGTGGGTTTACTTGCAGGAGTTTTGCCCGACCACCAACCGCACAAGGAGTTAAGGACGGTTTCTTGGCAGCTAACTCACATTTGTAACTACAGTCTAGCACAGATACTGCATGTAGCAAGCAAATTTCCTTATGGTGCAACTATGGATGCTTTTCTCCTCAAACCAGTGTTTAGTTGACATAGTTTTGAAATCCAAAGAAAAATAAGAATTGTGTTCTCGTCAAAGGGCACTTTAATGTTAAATCATCTTCCTTGAAATGATAATGTAAAAAGTCTACAACACAGACGAAAGTAACCGATTTCGGCTACAAAATGCCGTTTACGACTTTTGGGCGAAAGCCTCTACATCGGGACGAATGAGCCAAGTTGGCTTCAATTATTTTGCCCAGTTCAGCGACTTAAATCGTATCATCGTTGCATTTCATTTAACTTGTTTTGATTTGTCGGCTTATAAACAACCTGCAGTTTCAATTGGGGTTTTACAAGTCAATTTGATTTGAAATCCTCCCTACGATCGTTTAGTGTCCCCCCACCCCCAAACTTAGAACCAGCTTTTGTTCCCTTTGAACAATTTATTTTCGTTTAAGGTGTTTCGTTTTTTCCCTTGGTAAAACAAATAACGCGAGGCAGCCATTTCATTTAGCGCCCATACTACAATCAACATAGCAACAGGACAAACCTCGACCAAAGCGAGAATATATATGATCACCTCAATAATTGTACCTAAAGATGTTTTCCTGAAAACAAATTTCCTATAATATTACCAAGTTATCAACGTTATTTCTCGTTCTTCAAAGAAACCTACACTCTGAACAAGAAATAACTTTTAAACCACAGGAACTTTTGTTTGCCATCAAATTTGATTTCATTTTTTTCTGGAAAAAGCGTTTGAATCCGAAATAAATGAATTTCAAAATCGCTTGTTTTTAACTTTAAATTGCCCGGGCGCCATCATCTTGAATAATTGTGACAATGTTATGTTAATAATGTTATTATTAATACTATTACACTAGTGTTATTAATTAAGTATTATCAATGTCACAACTGAATTATTCCAAACGGAGTAAAGCGGTAAGCGATTCTTATTTCCTTCTTTGGTGATGCAAACACTTACTAAACAAAATAATTTGATTGACAACAGTATTTCCTATGGCTTAAAATTATTTTTAGTAGAAATGGAGATAATCCCCTTAAAGGAAAAGAAGTAAGGAAAGTGCACTCTTCTGATAGTAATCTTCTGACAATTGAACGACACGATTGTATTACCTAATAAAACACTAGTTAGCGACTTCTATGATTTTCTATAGATAATTACATAAGAAAACCCACACAACACCTCCAACAAACTGTGCAAAATAACTGAAATGGAGCCATTGAAAAAGAGCATTCACCACCCTTAGAAAGCATCTTTTAGGAAGACAAAACTAATGACATTCAATTCAACGCAGTTGACCGAATTGTGACACCAACTCGAACAATCGGAAGTCTTTGCTGCCTTTGGAGATCTTTTAGGAGTGTGTACCCGCGCGAATTTCAGACAAGATGACCTGAATGGAGATGTGGGTATCTGTGTTAATTTTACCTGACGAATTGTAGTAGCATGTCTTTGTTTCTGATTTTAAAGGCTTCGCGGAAGCGCTACAAAGAAAGACGCCCCTGAACACAATTTAGGAATGGCACTTTCGATCTTAAGATCTTTAAAGGATTTTGACTGGTTCAATACTGTGAACAATACAATTTTAACCCAACCTGCAAGCCATCACCTTGGGCTCGCATGAGAAAGCACTAAGGAATTACACCATGCGGCAGCAGGGAGATATTTTAATAATTACCATCTAGCTTCAACAAAGCGAAGGTGTTTAATTTTTTAAATACTTTGCCTCTCCTCTTTCTGTTAAGTATAAAACTAATAAATGAATATTAGGACAAAATAAGAAAAAAAAGTACTAGAAAGATCATTATAAACAAAATGAAAAGGGGACAGCACACAGTTCCAAGCAGCAATGGGCTGCTTAACTGTAATAATGTTTAACACAAGTCTTGAATGAACAGACAGGCCGCTCACGTCCACTAGAGTACTAAGCCAAATAATTTTATTGTAACATTTTGTCACAAAGTCTTTAACAGGCAGACATGATACATGATAAGTCCACCACAACACTGGGCTGTAGAAGTACTAAAATCTGTAACAACTTAAGACCTTGAACACGAAGTAACATTTCCCGAACTGAGCACGGTAAATTAATCGCTTGAAATAGATATGTTCTCTTTTATGCCAACGTGCTAACAAGACAAGGGTAGGTGAGAATTTTAGATCAACAGTTGAAAATGTAGAGAATTATGAATTGTGCACGAGAAACAGTAAGAGAAGTCGCTATGTTTTCATTAACAGCAGAGATTTCAGGTATTGTGATTGGCCTATTTATGACCGTGGCAGAGGACTATCTCTTTTTCCTGCACTATTCTCTTTTGATGAACGCAGAAAAAATAAACCCATGGAGATAACGCAAACAGGCTACAGTCTTTCAGACAAGAACGCACGTAAGGGTGCATTCCTTTGGAGGTATCCTGGCTATTCTCATTCCGGAATAGGAATGACAGAATACACGGAATATCAATTTGCAATTTAAAAACGGAATATAAAGGATGCATTTTAATTAGGTAGTCGCACTGAGCTTAGCTCTCCATTTATAGTCCTTTTCCTTCGTTCTCACCACTCCAAGTAATGTCAAAGAGCAATGGAGTTTTCTTAACAGAGTTAACATCGTCCTAGAGTCATCCGAAACCAGAAACTATGAAGTTAGGTAAAAACTTTGTATGGAAATCAACTTGTGGCGATTTTACAGCCAAGATGGCAGATCAAGGTGAGAATTACAACCAAAGTCAAGAGGTCAAGCGCTCCGTCTCTCTATAAAGACAAGCTCCTAAAGAGCATGGATGGCAAGAAGATCTCCATCATAGTTCTCTTGGACATGTCAAAGGCCTTTGATAGCATTCAGCATGACCTGTCGCTAAAAAAAACTTCACAAAGCGGGCTTTTCAGATGGTACACAAGCTTGGTTTAAGAGCTACCTATCCCAAAGAAATCAAGTAGTTAGAATCAAGAATGCCCTTTCTAAACCTCTTCCTTTGTCAGTTGGTGTTGCCCAGGGTTCGATACTAGGACCAGTGCTTTTCACACTCTATATAAACGATCTCAAAGGTGCTGAATCAGTGCCAAGTGTTCGGTTACGTGGATGATACTAAGATTTTCCTCGCAGTAAACAAGGATCTCGCCGACATTACAAGATGGTGTTGCATAAATTCGCTACTCATAAACCTGGACAAGACTAAACTCCTTTTTGTCGGCGTCCCACAATTGTTAAGAAGTCTTCCACCTTTGCCGCCTGTTATGCTTCTAGGAGAGGAGATTAAACTGGTACCATTTACGAGAGATCTTGGAGTAACAATCGACTCATATCTCGATTATAACAAACACATCACTGAGTTAGCTTCTAGCTGTATCTTCAGGTTAAGCCACATAAATAGAATCAAGCACCTACTTGACCAGATCAAGACCCTCATTTCATTAATTAACGCTTTTGTATTCACTAAGTTGTTCTACTGTTCCACTGTATGGAGTAACACTTCCAAGCAGAACTTGAACAAGATCCAGTCAGTCCAGACCTTTGCTTGTAGAATTATCTTAGGCCTCAGAAGAAAATATGACCATATTACAGGAGGCTTAAAGTCTTTAAAGTGGCTCAGTGTTAAAGACAAACTCCTCTTAAACACTTGTACTGTGGTTTAAATGTTTAAACAACCAAGCGCCAACCTATCTTTGTAATAAATTCGTCAGACGTTCTTCTGTTCATAATAGGAATACTAGACGTAATTCCGATTTAAACTTACCCAAATGTAGATTAGCCACCAGCCAAAGATCATTCACTTTCCGAGGGGCAAAACTGTATAATGAATTGCCATCTACCATAAACAGGCCAATCATGTAAATTCATTCAAAGAGCGTTTGTATCATCATCTTTGTACATAGATTACTAAATGTTATAACTAGTTAGCCATATATCTTTTTTTAATCAGTTTGCCTTTAATTAATCTCTTATCCTTTTATAGATTTTTATGTCTTTCTACCTTTTATGTATTATGGCAGAATAACCCTGTATAAGGGAGCCGTAATAAAGTATCTATGTAACTATGTATGTATGTACGTATGTACGTACGTATGTATGTATGTATGTACGTATGTATGTACGTACGTACGTATGTATGTATGTACAAACGACTGAAAACACCAGGCTATTTGCGTATGTGCAAAACGAGGGCTAAAACTGAAAGAAATGGCCCAGAAGTGGTACCTCTGGGCTTTGTGCCAGAACGTTGTACCGTCACAAACTCTGAATTAAAATTGTTACCGTCATGTTTATTTTGCTGTGGCCATGTTGACTGCAACACAAGAAGAACTAAGTCCTTCACTTCTGCTAGTGGCAAGAGTAAAAGCACATAATAGCAAACCATTTTCGGTATTAACTGTGAGATTAACTTACTTAGCAGGTTTGAAACAGCAAACGATTCTGAAATCTCCCAACGGCTAAACCTCCAGCCAAGGTGAACTCGCTGAATTCAGTTTATCATTAAACTGAAAGGTTAAACTAGACTTTACCAACGGGAATATGGTTGCATATAAATTGAATTGACTACAGGTAAATTACCTCCAAAGGAAGATCAGCGTTGCTCTGAAGAAGAAGGTCCACCACTCAAAACGGATCCGAGCTTCACTCACCCACCAGCGCATCATCACCACGGTAGCCTCAGGTCAACGGAGAGTAAAGCTGTTCGCTAATCGCTTTTACTTCTTTTCGGTCCAGATTATTTGCAGTCCTGAATAAGATATTGACAACAAAAAATAGTTTATTTGCACCAAACGTAAATAGAAGGTCCATAAAAAATATATAATATATACCGGTATACGACGTAAATAAGGTAGGATTGCCCCTAGTTTCTAACTAAAAAGCTAATCTAGCTAGGAGGCATAGCAAAAAAATTATGTGGTACAGAAAGGAAAAATTCTGAGTCAGGGAGGCACAAATTTAAGGATAAAAGACAAACAAGGAGTGACTGCTCACCAGTGACTCAGTTGGTTAAGCACCTTGGCTGCCATGAGGAAGATTGAGAGTTCCACTCCGGCGGGACCGAGAAATTAGGGTCTTAATTAAGGAGAAACTGCTGCCTTGTAATTACACCGGCAAATGGTTAAGACTTTCAAGTATTCCCGGATAACACTAAATGTTTGAATACACACTATTCGAGAAGAGTAGGAGATGGAGATCCCGGAGTTGCGACTCTCCTTTTGCAAGTGTATGGGTGGGTATAACAGGTCCACATCAGCTGAATAGCTGCCAAAACTTCAACCTGCTCAAACAAACAACAAACATGGACTGCTGGGCTGCTCGTACTCTTTCGTACGGTAATATTTCCGTCAAATGTCCAAATACCGATTCTGAAGATCTTCTTTGCAGCTAAGGGTGCTCTTGAAAACCTTGTTCTTTTCAGTTAATGATTCGCTAATAAATATACGGTTCTGAGGATAAATAGACTCCTGGTTAATAAGATGAGCAATAGCCCACACAAAGGGTCAGACTTATTTCCGGTTTACAACGGCCAGAAATAGTTTTAAAATTGTGAAATGGACCACAGAGAGCCCAAGCTCTGTATTGAGTTTTGAATTTTAGAGAAATTTTATGTAAAGTTTTAGTCAATACAAATCAGAAGGTTCAGTAAAAGAAATAAGCACTAGTGTTGCACTTACTTGTTTGTTGTCTCTTTGTGATCTTTCTTTGAACATCTGGTGCCATTCTGTCTACTGTTCTGTAAAACAAAAAATAGACTTTAAAAACAGTCATTTTTAATAGCTGCAATATTAAAGCTGTGTTTTTGTCGTAACTCAATTCCGGTAAAAACGGCATCGTTATATAGAGTCTCATGAAACATGTTGACAACAGGATTTCTCAGACAAATCTAGCTGAAGAATAGGGCATTTAAACACTGCAATCTTCAAAAAGTTAAAATGCCTGGGGGTAAATGTTGAAGTATATCAAGACAATCTACAATCAAATGGTTCAATAAAAGCTATCCTGTCAAGACAAGATGTCAGTCAGCGCGCTCAAATAACCATTTATTCAACAATTTTTTTTGCATAAGCCTGACGCAAATAAATAAGTTTAGTGCGGTATAATTTTCGGTTGTTTGCAAAGTTTTTACATCTAACTCTGGATCTGTTTGTTATTAATCATTGCGCCAAGAGGTTTCCAGATCCTTCCTTTCATTAGGCTTTATTCTTTCACCTTTTTATATTTTTAAATAACATTTGATAGTTTAATTGTTATGCAGTTTTAGATAACGTTTTATAGTTTAAATTGTTATATATTTTATATTTATTTATATCTTATGGTCTGCGGCTCAAACTAACCTAATGACTTCTTTGAAAGAAAAAAAAATTAAAAAATAATAATAAATAATAATAATTTTTTTCCATAGGGGTGGGGTGGGGGGCAACCTCGTTTCCAGGGCTCTTCCCTCAGTTGGGGGCGGGGCAAAAAAAAAACGCCCCACCCCCAAATGAGGGAAGAGCCCTGGAAACGAGGTTGCAGTTAGGAAGGAGGGGGAGGGGTATGATCATCAGGAGCCAGGCTCCCATTGATCATTCATTGCTAGCACGGTAATATTGGTTACCGTGTTTGTCTAAACTAGAAGTCCTGCATCTAAAATACAAACAGCGGAGATGACCATTTTTAAAAATGCATTACCGTATTTATAACTTGCCGTTTCGTATGCTTCTAGAAATACATTCTCAAAAGTAACCGTTACATTTTCAGAGTTTCTTTATCTGAAATAAAGAGATCTGGGTACTAACACATTAACATGAAAAACGATCTTAAACTAACAAGAAAGCATTATTATAAGATCGTTTTCATATTAATATATGAGTACCCAGATCTTTTTATTTCGTATCATAAGAAAACTTTGAAAATGTGACGGTTACTTTTAAATGTATATAGAGACGCATACGAAACGTCATGTTAACATAAAAGGCATTTTTATCTCCGCTGTTTGTATTTTATTATTAAGCTACGATGGCCGAAAAACAAGAGTTTATACAAAACTGCATCAAAAGTAAGGCGCAAACGCCAGTGACAAACAAACTAGTCCATTGTTTAAATAATTTACTTGATGTTTCGTATGCTTGGTTATACTCATCCTCAGAAAAGAAAAGCAATTGGCTAATTACTTTCGAACTCAATTGAAAACCGCTCTCAACAATTGATGTGACAATTTACGGGAAATATAAGAGAAACTAAACATACTCATTGAAGTTAACAAGGATATACAGCTTTTCACTCCTTTATCTTCATTACTGGTTGGCTTAAAATCTCTAATCAGCAGTGTCCCTTTACTGTTACAATGCATGCCAGAACAACCTTTTGCTTAAATGTCAAAATGGTCCTATTCAACTTGTCACCTGAGCTTGTCCTTGTACGAGAAAAAGGACTTGATTCGACGAGTGGTTTGAAAAATAACTTTGAGGTCAACGCACCCATAAATTTTATTAACAGAAGACTTCCAGTTGTTTAGCAACGAATTTAATTTGCTTTGTAAACCAAAATAAGGCAAAACCGTTTGGAGATACCAAATTCTTAAGTTCATTAACCCGGTTGACGATCGTAACTGGAAACACTATGGAATGATGACAAACAAATAAGGGAACAACGAAATGGGGATATTTTGACCTGGTTCGATACACAGATATTCAGTTTTAACATAAGATTTAATTTAAGTATTTATTTTCCCACTTTTCTATTTCGTTGCTGACTGTTTTAGTATCCTGTAGTCAGTCTCACGACTTCTAGGATTATTAAATATGTATGTATTTAACACTACCTCAGCTGTCATGTGACATCAAATTCACCGTTGAATTCGAAGAAAACTATCACGTTCCTTTCCTTGATATTCTTATCAAACGCTGCCATCAAACTTTTTCGACATCAAGACTTCTACTGGCCATTCAACTAAGACTACTAAATGGGACTCCTTTATAACTCGAAAACACAAGGTAAATCTATTACGTTCTCTCATTTTTAGTTGTTTTCGCATTTTTCTCGCCACTTATAACAAACTGAGGAATTGCTATATGATCTCAAGAAAGGTTACCCATGCAAAAGGTGTTGTCAATTACAACAATGATGTTGTAAATAGACAACAAAAACAAACCAAATGACCCAATAACCACTGTCCCCAGAAAAAAAACCCTTAGATTGGCCTTGTTTCTTGATTTCTTTAGGTTTGGAAAGCAAATTCATTGCTAAACAACTGAAGTATTCCGTTAATAAATAAATCAATCAATTGGTTTGTTTTGTTGTCTGCTTAAAACACCATAGCAAGAGATTATGATCTCTTGACCATAGATGTCGTAATTGAAAACACCTTTTGCCTGGTAACCGTTTTGAGATAGCAAATTCCTTAGTTTATTAAGTGACGAACAAATGAGAAACAACGAAAAGTGAGAGAATGAATTTGATTTACCGTGTGTTTTCAAGTTCTACAGGAGTTCCATTCAGTGTAATAATCAGTTGAGTCTTTAGATATTAAAAGTGATGCCGAATAAGTATGATGCATAGTGGCGTTTGCTAAGAATAAAAAGAAAAGGGATGTGATGGTTTTCGTCGATTCATTCAACGGAGAATTTGATGTTAGCACACAACTGTCACAACTGTCGAAGTAGTGTTAAAACTGAATAGCTGTGTTTTTCTATCGAACCAGGTAAAAATATCCCCATTTCGTTGTTCCCGCATTTGTTCGACATCACTCCTGTTACAATCGTCACTTAATGAACTTCTCGCAAGCTGCTGTCTGCAAACGGTTTTGCCTTATTTAGGTTTACAAAGCAAATTCGTTGCTAAACAACTAAAGTCTTGCGTTTGAGTGCGTTGACCTTCGCCGGAGTTATTTTTCAAACCACTCACCAATAAAGACAAGAAAAGACAAGACAAAGACTGCAAGACAGCCGGAAAAACTGAGCACTTTAAATGTTTAACAAATGTTTATCACAAATCTGCTCGTGCGGATCATGTGATTTCAACTGGTCACAAGTTGAATGGGAACATTTTGACATTTTAGCAAAAGGTCGTTCTGATATGAAACGTAAAAGCAAAGAGACACTGTTGATTAGAGAATTAAAGCCAACCCTAAATCATAATATGTTGGCAGTGAAAAACTGTATCCTTGCTAACTTGAATTAGTCTTTTCTCAGATTTATTTACCGTTTTTTGTCACACTGTTTTTAAGTAATGGTCACTTCTGAGGAGGATGTCTAAGCATGTTTGTCACCGCAGTTTGCGTCTTTTTTTTACGCCAAGATGGCCAAAGAAAGTTTATTCACGATATTGAAGTATTTCTATCAGATTGAATACGTTGTTTTTGTTGTTGGACATGGGTAGTTTCCGCTGGTCTTTTCACTCTGAGGGTGTTTCCTTATTTTTTTTCTCTGCTTAGTTTGCGTCCAAGACATCTGCCGAGGTCTTCCACGAGAAAGTAGTCTCTTGTCTACGATTAACGTCTGGATTTCAGGCACTTCTCTTCCATTTTCTCTAGAGTGTTTTGTACTGTAGATAATGTTCAGGGCAGTTTCTCTTCCCTGTCTGCGTCCGCAATCTCTTGAACTTGTTGTTTGCTTCTCTGTTCGCTTTGCGCCTTTTTCTCGATGTTGTTTTGAGACTACTTCTCTGGCAGCTGCGAGCTGGGTAATCTTTGTTTCGCTCTTCGCGTTCTCTTCATTCTTATTTTTCCTGTTTGTCCTGTTCATCTCAGCTTCTTCCTCATTATCGTCCGTTTTCTTTCTTCGTAAGCGAGATGCATCACGTCGTTTGCCCAAATGCGCTTGTAGGGATTGTCTGTTCTTTTCAGTGGGTTTACTTGCTGGAGTTTTGCCCAACGGACGGTTTCTTGGCAGCTAACTCTCATTTGCAACTACAGTCTAGCACAGATACTGCATGCAGCAAGCAAATTTCCTTATGGTGCAACTATGGATGCTTTTCTCCTCGAACCAGTGTTTAGTTAACATAGTTTTGAAATCCAAAGAAAAATAAGAATTGGGTTTTCGTCAAAGGGCACTTTAATGTTAAATCGTCTTCCTTGAAACAACAACGTAAAAAAAGTGTACACCACAGATTAAAGTAACCGATTTCGGCTACAAAATGCCGTTTAAGACTTTTGGGCGTGATAGCCTCTACATCGGGACGAATGAGGGTCTCGAAAGGTATTATTTGGGTGAGCCAAGTTGGCTTCAATTCTTTCCTCCCTACGATCGTGAAGTATCCCCCCAAACTTAGAACCAGCTTTTGTTCCCTTTGAACACTTCATTTTCATTTAAGGTGTTTTGTCTTTTCTTTCCCTTGGTAAAAAAATGATAAAGGGAGGCAGCCATTTCATTTAGCGCCCATAATACAATCAGCATAGCAACAGGACAAACCTCGACCAAAGCCAGAATATATATGATCACCACAATAATTGCATTAGTAGTAGTTTTGTTTATTGAAACCTCTAGCAGATTATAATCTGAATTACAGGTCTGGTCAGATAACTATAGGAATAAATAGATACTTATAAATGCTGAATACGATATATATACATAAATAATACAAACTACACTAATAAACATATTACATAAAGTCAGTAGCGTATTTGTTTGTGACAAAGTCACCAAACCTATTTGTGGCAGTTATCTTAGTTCTTACCCTATCTCTCGATCTGAGTGAGTAGGGGGCGGAAGCACTCGTAGATTCTAATCTACCAGCTACTAGCTTGTAAACCGCCGGGGTTATCCGGATTAAGCTGCGCAATAAATTTGTGACAAGCCGCTGATCTACAATCTTGAGGGTTGATATACTGGCTAAATTTAAGGCCTCGCTATAGGTAGAGCCAGGAAAGAATTGCAAGCGCGCGTTTTTGTATTGTTTGTAGCAAATTTCCTACAATATTACAAAGTTATCAACGTTATTTCAAAGCATCTCGTTCTTTACAGAAACCTCCACTCTAACCAAGAAATAACTTTTAAACCACAGGAACTTTTGTTTGCCATCAAATTTGATTTCATTTGTTCTGGAAAAAGCGTTTGCATCCGAAATAAATGAATTTCAGAATCGTTTGTTCTTGACTTCAAATTGCCCGCGCGCCATCATGTTGAATAATTGTGACAATGTTATGTTAATAATGTTATTATTAATACTATAACACAAGTGTTATTTAATTAAGCATTATCAATGTCACAATTGAATTATTCCAAACGGGGTAAAGCGGTCATCATCACCTTGTCCTTTTCCCTCTGAGGGAAATAGGGCCTTCCGAGTAAAGCGGTAAGCGATTCTTATTTCTTTCTTGCGTGATGCAAACACCTATTCAAACAAATTTGATTGACGACAGTATTTAATTAAATTATTTTGAGTAAGAATGGAGATTCCCCTTAAAGGAAAAGAAGTAAGGAAAGTGCACTCTTCTGATAGTAATCTTCTGACAATTGAATGACAAGATTATTACCTATCAATAAAATACTAGTTAGCGACTTCTATGATTTTCTATAGATAATTACATAAGAAAACCCACACGACAGCTCCAACAAACTGTGCAAAATAACTGAAATGGAGCCATTGAAAAAGAGCATTCATCACCCTTAGAAAGCGTCTTTAGAAAGACAAAACGAATGACATTCAATTCAACTCAGTTGACCGAATTGTGAACACCAACTCCAACAATCGAAAGTCTTTGCTGCCTTTGGAGAACTTTAAGGAGAATGTACGTGCGCGCATTTCAGACAAGTTGACCTGAACGGAGATGTGAGTATCTGTGTTAATTTTACCTGAGGAATTGCATGTAGTAGCATGTCTTTGCGTTTCTGATTTTAAAGGCTTCGCAGAAGTGCTACAAAGAAAGACCCACCTGAACACAATTTAGGAATGGCACTTCCGATCTTAAGATCTTTAAAGGATTTTGACTGGTTCAATACTGTAAACAATACAGTTTAACCCATCCTACGAGCAATCACCTTGGGCTCTCATGACAAAGCACTAAGGAATTACACCTTGCGGCAGCGGGGAGATATTTTATATACATCCTAGCTTCAACGAATTGGAATGGATGCAAAAAAATAATATCATCATACACGGCTCCTGATTGAAAGGAAACATTTCAGCGCAAAGGAGTCCAAAAAGCGAGACACTTTTTCATCGCCCAAATTTCATGTAGTCCCACTAGTTAATTACAGTTTTATGTACAAAAGAATTTCTTTCTTGGTTTTACAAATCGTATTTGATGAAGCGATAAGAAAGATATCAAGAGGAAAAATTGAAAGCGTTTGGAAATCACTGGCAATGCAAGACTTATCAGTAAAATGAGACATTGCCTGCACCTTGCATGGAAACCAACAAACGTCCATAGTTTTTTTAACATTTCAACTTTTCTCATTCCACAAAGAAAAGCAGGATTCATATAATGATTAAGTATGATACCGCTGGGCCACAAAATCTAAAGTGTCCCAGGAAAAACGTACGTACAAAGGTAGAGTCAAACACGAAACAAGGTCATGATTTCTTAGTCTTCTAAAACGAATGGCCCGAATTCAGTTTATCGTTAAACACAAAGGTTAAACTAGACTTTACCAAGGGAAATATGGTTGCATAAAAATTGAATTGACTTCAGGTAAATTACCTTCAAAGGAAGATCGGCGTTGACACTATTGCTCTCACGAAGGTCCAACACTCAAAACGGATCCAAGCTTCACTCACTCACCAGCGCATCATCACCACGGAAGCCGCAGGTCAACGGAGAGTAAAGCTGTTTGCTAATCGCTTTTACTTGTTTCCGGTCCAGATTATTTGCAGTCCTGTTTAATAAATAAAGATGTTGACAACAAAAATAGTTTATTTGCACCAAACGTAAATAGGAGGTCCATAAAAATATGTAATATATAGAACGCAAGTAAAGATAGGATTGTTCCTTAGAAAATTTTCTATTTCTAACTAAAAAGCTAATCTAGCTAGGAGGTATTGCAAAAAATTATGTGGTACAGATAAAGGAAAAATTCTGATTCAGGGAGGCACAAATTTAAGGATAAAAGACAAACAAGGAGTGACCACTCACCGGTGGCTCTGTTGGTTAAGAACCTTGGCTGCCATGAGGAAGATTGCGAGTTCCACTCCACCGGCACCGAGAAATCAGGGTCTTAAATAAGGAGAAACTGCTGCCTTGTAATTACATCCGCAAATGGTTAAGTCTTCTCGGATAAGGACTATAAACCGTAGGCCCCGTCTCACAAAATTTTGGAATACACACTATTTGAGAAGAGTAGGTAATGGAGATCCCAGAGTTGTGACTCTCCTTTTGTGAGTGTATGGGTGGTGTGGCAGGTCCACATCAGCTGAATAGCTGCCAAAACTTCAACCTGCTTGTACTCTTTCGTACGGTAATATTTCCCTAAAATGTCCAAATACTGATTCTGAAGATCTTCTTTGCAGCTAAGGGTCTTCTTGTTCCTTTCAGTTAATGATTCGCTAATAAATGTACAGTTCTCCGCAAGGCGACCAAGGTCATTGAGGATACATAGGCTCCTGGTTAATAAGATGAGCAACAGGCCACTCATAAAGGGGCAGACTTAAGGCCGGCCTAAACTAGGAAACATTGTCGCAGACACAAATGTTTCCCAGTTTGGCCACTTTGGAAACATTGTTGCGGACGCAAATCTTGTTTCCCGGACGCAAGAAAATGATTTTGAAGCAGGTCAAAAACATTTTTGCTTCCCACCAGGATGCAAATTTTGCTTGCAAAACAAAGTTTTCCAGTTTAGCCACCTGAGCAGCAATCCCATGGAAACAATGTTTCCGCAACAATGTTTCCTAGTTTAGCCAGGCCCTTATTTCTGGTTTACAGCTGCCAGAAATAGTTTAAAATTGTGAAATGGACCACAGAGAGCCCAAGATCTGTGTTGTGTTTTGAATTTAGAGAACTTTTACGACGAGTTTTAGTCGATATGAATCAGAATGTTTAGGAAAAGAAATAAGCACTAATGTTGCACTCACTTGTTTGTTGTCTTTGTCATCTTTCTTTGGTCAGCTGGTGCCATTCTGTCCACTGTTCCCTAAAACAGAAAAACAACAGACTTTAAAAGAGCAACCTCTTCTCTAAGCTTAAGAGGACAATCAAATGGTTCAATAAAAGCTATCCTGTCAAGACAAGATGTAAGTGAACGAGCTCAAATAAGCATTTATTCAACAATTTTTTTGGCATAAGCCTGATGCAAATTAATTGGTTTAGTGCAGCATATGCCGAGGTTCTAACGGGATTGCAAATGGAAAATTGTCGGTTGTGCACAAACTTTTTTCACCTTACTTAAACTCTGGATCTGTTTGTTATTATATAATCATTGTGCCACAAGGTTTCCAGATTCTTCCTTTCATTAAGTTTTATTCTTTCAATTTTTTATATTTTTAGATAACATTTGATAGTTTATTATTGTTATACAGTTTTAGATAACGTTTTATAGTTTAAATTGTTATATATTTTATATTTATTTATATCTTATGGTCTGCGGCTCAAACTAACCTAATGACTTCTTTGAAAAAAAAAATTAAAAAATAATAATAATAAATAATAATAATTTTTTTCCATAGGGGTGGGGTGGGGGGCAACCTCGTTTCCAGGGCTCTTCCCTCAGTTGGGGGCGGGGCAAAAAAAAAACGCCCCACCCCCAAATGAGGGAAGAGCCCTGGAAACGAGGTTGCAGTTAGGGAAGGAGGGGGAGGGGTATGATCATCAGGAGCCAGGCTCCCATTGATCATTCATTGCTAGCACGGTAATATTGGTTACCGTGTTTGTCTAAACTAGAAGTCCTGCATCTAAAATACAAACAGCGGAGATGACCATTTTTAAAAATGCATTACCGTATTTATAACTTGCCGTTTCGTATGCTTCTAGAAATACATTCTCAAAAGTAACCGTTACATTTTCAGAGTTTCTTTATCTGAAATAAAGAGATCTGGGTACTAACACATTAACATGAAAAACGATCTTAAACTAACAAGAAAGCATTATTATAAGATCGTTTTCATATTAATATATGAGTACCCAGATCTTTTTATTTTGTATCATAAGAAAATTTTTAAAATGTAACTGTTACTTTTGAATGTATATAGAGAAGCATACCAAACGTCATGTTAATATTATTATAATGCATTTTTAACAATGTTTATCTCCGCTGTTTGTATTTTATTGTTAAGCTATGCTGGCCGAAGAACAAGAGTTTATACAAAATTCATCAAAAGTAAGACGCAAACGGCAGTTACAATCACAAACAAGCCCATTGTTTGAAATTTTTGCATTCGATATACTCATCCTCCGAAGTGAACATTTAATTCATTATGTTAAACTATTAAATTAATGTGGCAAACAATGGGAAATAAAAGAATAAAATCCAGACAAATTGAAGTTACAAAGGATAAAACTTTTCCCTGTTAACATATTAATTTAGGATAAGCTTTAAACCTCCAATCAACAGCATCTCTTAACTCATTGGATGTCCAGAATTACCTTTTGCAAAAATGGTCCCATTCAACTAGTAACCAGTTGAAATAACATGATCCGCAATAGCAGATTTTTGATAACTTAAAATGACGAGTTTTCACGGTCTTGCAGTGCTCGTTTTTGTCTTTCTAATGTAAAAATATTGACAGTCTCAACTACTACCCTCATACACTACCTTGGACATTTTGAGAACAGCAGCGCTTGTCCTTGTACGATAAAAAGGACTTGACACGATGGGTGCTTTGAAAAATAAATTTGAAGGTCAACACGGTGGGTCTAATCTGCAGGTTGTGGGTTGCAGGTCATTGTTTCATTAATACAGAAAGCATCCTAAACATTCATAAAAGCTTACCTTAGGCCTATTGGTGAAACAATGACCTGCAACCCACGACCTGCGACCTGCAAATTAGACCCGCCGAGGTCAACCCACCATAAAATTTATCAATGGAAAACTTCAGTTGTTTGAAAACGAATTAGCTTAAGTTTGTAAACCGTTTGCAGACAGCAACTTTCTAACTTCATAAAGTGAGGATTGTAACAGGAGTGATAACAAACAAATGCAGAAACAACGAAATGGGGATATTTTTACCTTATTTGATAGTAAAAACACAGCTATTAAGTCTTAACAGAAACCCATACGGGTTGAAACGCGTAAGGCGCGTTCACAGCTTCCGAATATTCAGTGCGAACTGATTGGTTGAATGTTTCAGTGCTAAGCACCATATTTGGAAACCCCTTGCTCTTGTTGTTTCCCAGCACACAAGGGGCTGTTACACGTTTCAACTATTATGGGTTTCTGGTTTTAAGGATGGGACCTACTAATTCAAAGATATTTGTGCAGTTTTTAAATATGCAGGAAAAAGCAGATCTCAAGAAGGGTTATCGAAATTCAAAAAGAAAATTGGGGGTAAACGCAAATTTTTCAAAGATAATTAATCAACAATATTTGTAAAAAGCTTTAAAATACAAAGCAATGTGTGGCGTTCTTTTCCAAATTGAACCTGAATTTTCTCTGAAAAATGCACGGTTACACCTAAATTTCTTTTTTAGATACCAAGAGCACTTGCTTATGATGGTAGCGTTTTATAAGAATATCAAGAAAAGGAATGTGATGGTCATGAATGTGACAACTGTTGAGGTAGTGTTAAAACTGAAGAGCTGTATTTTTCTATCTAACCAAAAAAATATTCCCATTTCATTGTTCCCGCATTTGTTTGTCATCATTTCTGCATGTTACAATCCTCACTTTACGAACTTGGGAAGTTACTCTCTGCAAACGGTTTTGCCTTATTTAGGTTTATAAAGCAAATTCATTGCTAAACAACTGAAGTCTTGCGTTCATGGGTTTATTGACCTTTTTCGAACCACTCATCACAAGTATCGGCTTTCCGCACAAGGACAAACTCAAGTCTTTCTCAAATGCCCAAGGTGGTATACAAAGGCTTGTTGTTTGGACTGCCTAGCCTTTTACACTGGAAGGACAAGACAAAGACTGCAAGACAGCCAGGAAAAGTGAGCACTTTAAATTTTTAACAAATGCTTATCACAAATCTGCTCTTGCGGATCATTTGATTTCAACTGGTGACAAGTTGAATAGGGCCGTTTTGACATTTTAAGCAAAAGGTTGTTCTGACTGACATGCAATGTAAAAGTAAAGAGAAACTGTTTACTACAGATTTAATGCCAACCCTAAATCAATGTGGTAGCACTGCAAAGCTGTATCTTTAATAACATGAATTAGTCTTTATTTTCAGTTTTGTTTCCCATTTTTTTTCACATTAATTGTTTTTTAATTATTAATTAGTTACTTATTACAAGTTAACGTTCACTTGTGAGGAGGATGTCGAAGTATACAAAATGTTAAGTCATAATTCCAAAGAATGCGCTTGTTTATGTTTGACACCGCAGTTTCAGTCTTCTTTTTTTTAAGCTAACATGGCCCAAAAAGAGTTTATTTAAGACATTAAAGTACTACTATCACAAATAGATAGGTCGTTGTTGCTTTTGTTGCACATGGGTAGTTTCCGCTGGTCTTTTCGCTCTGAGAGTTTTTCACCACTTTTTCTCTGTTCAGTTTGTGGTAAAGAAACCTGCCAAAGTCTTCGACAAGAAAGTAGTCTCCTCTCTTCTAGTAACGTCTCGATTTCACACACTTCTTTCATTTTCTTTAGAGTTCCTCTTCCCTGTCTGCGTAGGCAATCTCTTTTACTTGTCGTTTACTTCTTTGTCGGGCCACTCTGCACCTTTTGTTCGACGTTGCTTTGTGGCTATTTCTCTGACAGCTACGAGCTCAGTTACAGTTGTTTCGCTCTTCGTGTTCTTCTCATTCTTCTTTTTCTTGTTTGTCTTGTTAGTCATTCTTCCTCATGTCATCCCGTGCTGTTCTCTTTCTTCGTAAGCGAGATGCATCACATTGTTTGCCCGAATGCGCTTAAAGAGATCGCCTTTTCTTTTCAGTGGGTTTACTTGCAGGAGCTTTGCCTGCCTACTGTTTCTTGGCAGCTAAGTCGCATTTGTAACCATAGTCTAGCACAGGCACTAGCAAGCAAATTTCCTTATGGTGCAACAACTGATGCTTGGTGACGGGCAAAATGGTGACAGATGATATATCACACAGGTTTCTTGGCTGACCGTGAAAAATATAAGAGGTTTTCAGCATTTTGTCATCTTCCTTTATATGATAACTTCAAAAATGTCTACAACACAGACGAAAGTAACTGCTTGGGTAAAGGCCTCTACAACTGGACAAATGAGGATCTTGGGACAGTGTTATTTGGATGAGCCAAGTTGCCTTCAATTGTTTTGCCCAGTTGAGCCTCGATCTTTAGTTGTAACATTGTTGCATTTCGTTTAACTTGTTTCGATTTTTCGGCTTATAAACAACCTGCAGTTAAAAGTTAATTTGATTTGAAATCCTCCCTACGATCGTGAAGTATCCCCCCAAACTTAGAACCAGCTTTTGTTCCCTTTGACACTTCATTTTCGTTTAAGGCATTTTGTCTTAATTCCCTTGGTAAAAAAACAAAAGGAAGGCTCCCATTTCATTTCGCACCCATATTATAATGACAGGCCTCGACCAGTTAGAAAGCGAGAATATATATGATCACCTCAATAATTATACCAACAGAAGTTTTCCTGCAAACAAATTTCCTATAATATTACCAATTAAGTTATCATTGTTATTTCGAACTATCTTGTGCTTTAAAGAACCCCTACTCCAACCAATAAATAAGTTTAAACCACAGGACCTTTTGTTTTCCATCAAACTTGATTACATTTGTCCGGATTAAAGCTTTTGCACCCGAACTAAATGAATTTCAGAATGGCTTGTTTTTGCATTACTTCAAATTGCACCGGCACCACCATCTTGAATAGTTGTGACAATGTTAATAACATTATTATTAATACTATTACGCTAATGTTATTAATTAAGTATTATTAATGTCACAACTGAATTATTCCAGACGGAGTAAAGCAGTAAGCGAATTCTTTTTTCCTGATGCAAACACTTATAAATCAAGTTTGATTGAAAACAGTGTTTCACGGTTTAAAATTATTTTTAGTAGGAATGGAGATTCCCCTTAAAGTGCTACTATTACCAAAAAAAACAATTTTTATTTTTCTTTGGATTTCAAAACTATTTCAACCAAACAGTAACTGATCAAAGTTGTAAGCCTTGATTTCAAAAAGACACCTGTTTATTTTAACTGGAATTTTCCTGTTTAATGATCCCCCATTACTAACTTTAAATCTTGAGAGAGCTGGATTGAGGAGAAAATGATTTTGAAGGCTCAACAGTTTAAGAATGCAATGCGTGTGTACGGGGCTGATATGCAGTACAGGAGTTTCGGGCTTCTAGAGTTTAAACTCGTGTTTTGCATATATAATAAGGGCGCTTTTTATTGCTCATATTTTGAGAGTTGTCTTTTATATCAATATATTTGCTGGTAACAGAGGTTCATATTTAATTTTTATTGACAGTTGTAAATATCATATGTCATTTATTTATACATGTTCGTATTTTGAACGAGGTTCCAGCTCCTTGATGTAACGTGTGAAAATAAATTATTGATTGTTATGTTTTGAATTTAGAGAACTTGTATGGCAAATTTTAGTCAACACAAATCATTAGGTTTACTAACAGAAATAAGCACTAATGTTGCACTCACTTGACTGTTGTTTCTTTTTGATCTTATCTTTATTTGGTCATTTGGTGCCATTTTGTCCACTATTTCACAAGATATCCTTAACCGAAGACCAGTCTCTAAAACAGAAAAAAAGAACAACTTTAAAACAGTACACCCGTCTCTAAGCTTTGACGATAATGCTATTAAATACAACATTTTCTTGAGAAATACACCCATCTCTATTGACTTGAATTAGCCAATAAATAACCAGGTAAAAAAGTCTTTCTCCAGTCGCCTCAATCCCTCATCTTTTGACTCAGGCCTTGTTCGCTCACATAGGTATCTATGTGCGCGTCTTTTTTATCGTTAGGTACAACACAACGTGCTGTTTTGCAGTTTCATGAATTACTGTGATCGTGCATCTTCTCGTTTAAGTTTTTAAGTTGTATACAAATGTAAATACAGGAAAAAATTCAACTCTTGTTGTTAACACACAGAAGAAAATTCAAGTTCATTTTTTATAGTTGCCATATTAAAGTTGGGGTTTTTTGCTAACTCAAGTCCGGTAAAAACGGCATTGTTATATAGAGTCACGAAACACAATTTTTAAGTTCATTAAGTGAGGATGGTTACCCCTTATTTCCTTTTGGATAAAGAGCACTTGTTAAGTTCTGCTTTCTTCGCATAGTTTTAAACCACACAAAAATTTAATATCCTTGTATTAGTAAACACCACCCATGGGAAACCCGAGTATCTAGAGAGAAGTGCAAAACGTATGCGCAATGGTAATAATTGTACGCACCGTCCTTCACATTACCTCAACAGTTTTCATGATAACATCCTATTCACCATAGATTTCGAAGGAAACCATCACATTAATTCCTTTCCCTCATATTCTTATCAAACGCCACCAAACGTTTTCGACATCCAAGACTTCTACTGGCCTATGCTACACTAAATGGGACTTTACAACTCAACAACACAAGTTAAATCTAATTCATAGTCTCACTTTTCGTTGTTTTCTCATTTGTTCGTCACTTTTTGAAAAAAGGAATTTGCTATGATCTCAAAACAGTTTCCCATGCAAAAGGTGTTGTCAATTTACATCAATCATGTTTTAAAGAGACAACAAATTAAACTCCATGACCCAATAGCCATAGCCTGTGAATGCAGACGTATTCCCGGCAGACATTTCTCTCCCCTGAAAAAGAAACTACCGCCGGAGATACGTCTGCATTCGCAGGCTAAATAGGCACTGTCCACAGAAAAGAAGATAAGCTCTCTCAGTTTTGCCGTATTGATTTATTCAGGTTTATAAAGCAAATTCCTAAAGCAGGGAAGCAAACTTAAGAGAACTTTTCTGGGGACACTGGTTTTTGGGCCATGGGCTTTAATTTGTTGTCTATTTAAAACATCATTGATGTTGTAAATTGACAACACCTTTTGCGTGGGTAACCGTTTTGAGATACGATAGCAATTCCTCAGTTCATTACGTGACGAACAAATGCGGAAACGGGTTTCGACAAAACACTGACCCCCGGTCAACTGACCCCCTTACTGACCCCCTACTGACCCCCTATAAAATCAATGGGAAAATGAATACTGCTTACTTAAGCCTCAACAACCCTTTTTAAACAGCATTGTTCAACAGTATTTAAGTCTAAGCACCCATTTTAAAAAGGTTAGCTTACATGAAGTAATCAGCCATCACATAGTTAGCAATAATCGAAAACTAACCTTTTTAAAATGGGTGCTTAGACTTAAATACCGTTGAACAATGCCGTTTAAAAAGGGTTGTTGAGGCTTAAGTAAGCAGTATTCATTTTCCCATTGATTTTATAGTGGGTCAGTGGGGGGGTCAGTAAGGGGGTCAGTTGACCGGGGGTCAGTGTTTTGTCGAAACCCTGCGGAAACATCTAATCGATGGTTTTCACAGTGACTTCATCATGTTCTAAAATCAAAATCGCAAGGTGTTTTGAATTTTTATCTATAGGAGATTGAAGATGACCTAGAAATTAATCTTTTTGCAAATTTTCACTTCCATGACGTCTTTCGTTTCGAAAATACAGCATTTTGAATTTCCGAATTGTCACTTTGCGTGACACCGTGATACAAAGTTATTTGGTTGGAAAAAATATCGATGCCTATGAATCTCAGCAGTCTGAGCGTTTCAAATACATTAGGAGATCTGCTCATACACGTGTATTTTATCTCATGAGTGAAAAGTAAGCGTTGTTGTCATCGCTAAGTGAAATTCCAAATGTTCGTGTTGATTTCTGGCCGCCATATTGGTGCACCAACATTGGCGGCTCCAGACAAAACTCAAAACTTGCGTGAAACGCTTCGACAAATAACTCAAACGATGTACCGCACAGACTTGAGAATTGGTGAGGTGATTTGTGAATTTGTCGCCTACAACATTCCAATTTTCTTTGCCTTATTTCATTGGACTTTTCCGATTTTATTTTTTTGTTGCGTGACAGTGAAAACGATCTATATCGTACGAGTACAAATTAGATTAACCTATCCGTTGTGTTTTCGCGTTGAAAAGGAATCCCATTTAGTAAAAAACAGTGGAAGTCATTTTTCGATAAAATGGTAAGTGCCGAAAAAGTAGGATGGTGATGTTTGATAAGAACATCAAGAAAAGGAATGTAATGGTTTTCTTCGATACATTCAGAACGGTGATTTTATCGTGACATCTGTTGAGGTAGTGTTAAAACCATTCTCGTCACCAGAGCCTTGGATTCGACTTAGTCAATTAAGAGAAGAGCTCTGGGGTCGAGATTGTGCTACAATTTTTCTACCGAACCAGGTAAAAATGTTCCCCATTTCATTGCTCCCGCATTTGTTTGTCATAGTTCCAGTTACAATCCTCACTTCATGAACTTATCGCAAGCTGCTGTCTACAAACGGTTTTGCCTTATTTAGGTTTACAAAGCAAATTTGTTGCTAAACAACTGAAGTCTTGCGTTTATGGGTGCGTTGACCTTCGAGTTATTTTTTAAACCACTCATCGCGTCAAGTCCCAAGTTCCGGCAAAAGGACAAACTCAGTCTTCCTCAAATGTCCAAGGTAGTATATAAAGGCTTGTTGTTAGGACCGTCTAACTTTTACGCTGTAAAGACAAAAAGAGGACTGCAAGACAGCCGAGAAAACTGAGCACTTTAAATGTATCACAAATCTCAGGGGCGGATCTGGGGATGAGGGTGCAGGGGTGCGCAAGGCCCTCTATGAGATGACCTGTGGCTTTCAAATACAACTGGTATTCTGGAAGAAGAATTAAATGTCACCAATCAGCCACCCAATTCCTTAGTGGTGCACCCCCTCCTAAGAAAAATCCTGGATTATCTGCTCTTGCGGATCATGTGATTTTTAACTGGTCACAAGTTGAATGGGACCATTTTGACATTTAAGCAAAAGGTTGTTGTGGCAAATGTAAAAGTAAAGAGACACTCTTGATTAGAAATTTAAAGCCAACCCTAAATCATAATATGTTAGCAGTGAAAAGCTGTATCTTTACTAACTTGAATTAGTCTTTTTTCTCAGTTTTATTTTCCGTTTTTTTGTCACATTGATTGTTTTTAAATTATTAATAGTTAGTTATTACAAGTTAACGGTCACCTGTGAGGAGATGTCGTAGAATACGGAACGTGAAGTTAACAATAGGCCATTTCCGAGTTCAGGTCTGCCTCCTCTTCAAAGCGAGTCTACGTGCGAAGTCTTTGTGATGGTAATTAGTTCTACTTTACATATGAATGAAAACTAATTTTCTTAACAAAAACTTCGCACTTAGACTCGCTTTGAAGATGAGGTAGGCAAGAACTCGGAAATGGCCTATTCCGAACAATGCGCTTGTTTATGATTTGACACCGCAGTTTGAGTCTTTTTTTTTTTTTAGCTAAGATGGCCCAAATACATTTTATTTACGACATTGAAGTATTATGGATAGGTTGTTGTTGTTGTTGTTTTTGTTGGACATGGGTGGTCATTCGCTGGTCTTTTCGCTCTGAGGGTGTTTCACCATTTCTTCTTTGCTTAGTTTGCGGACATTTGCCGAGGTCGTCTTCTTTTATTTGTTTTAGAGTGTTTTTGTTCTGTAGATAATGTCCTGGGAGGAATTCTTCCTCCCCGTCGGCGTCCACGATCTCTTTTACTTGTTGTTTGCTTATTTGCCGGGCCGCTTTGCGCCCTTTTGCCGATGTTGCTTTGCGGCTACTTCTCTGACAGCTACGAGCTGGGTTTTTGTTGTTTCG
Organism: Montipora capitata; assembly: GCA_949126865.1. Taxonomy (NCBI): domain Eukaryota; kingdom Metazoa; phylum Cnidaria; class Anthozoa; order Scleractinia; family Acroporidae; genus Montipora; species Montipora capitata. The sequence continues at coordinate 32,804,459 of OX421457.1, read as the reverse complement.
CTCTTCATCTCCTTCTCATTCTTCTTTTTCGTGTTTGTCTTGTTCGTCTTCTTCCTCATATCGTCCCGTGGTGTTTTCTTTCTTCGAAAACGAGATGCACTACGTCGTTTGTCTAAATGCGCTTGTAGAGATCGCGTTCTTTTCACTGAGTTTCCTTGCAGGAGTTTTGCCCGACCACCAACCGCGCAAGGAGTTAAGACGGTTTCTAAGCAGCTAACTCGCATTTGCAACTACAGTCTAGCACAAGCACTACATGTGGCAAGCAAATTTCCTTATGGTGCAACTAGTATGGATGCTTGGCGACGGGCGAAATGGTGACCCATGATATATCACACGGGTCTCTTGGCTGGCTGTGAAAAATATAAGCGGTGTTCAACGTTTGTCGTCTTCCTCGATATGATAATGCAAAAAAGTCTACAACATAGACGAAAGTAACTGATTTTGGCTATTAAATGCCTTAAAAGACTTTTGGGTGAAAGCCTCTACATCGGGACGAATGAGAGTCTTGGGACAGTGTTATTTGGGTGAGCCAAGTTGGCTTCAATTGTTTCGCCCAGTTGAGCGACTTCAGTCGGATCATAAATTGCATTTTGTTTAACTTGTTTCGATTTTTCGGTTTATAAACCGCAGTTAGAAGTTAATTTGATTCGAAATCCTCCCTACGATCGTGAAGTATCCCCCTAACTTAAAGCCAGCTTTTGTTCCCCTTTAAACTTCATGTTTGTTAAAGCGTTTTATCTTTCCCTTGGTAAAAGAAATAGGGAGGCTCCCATTTCATTTAGCGCCCATACTACAATCAACATAGCCAAATGACAAACCACGACCAGTTAGAAAGCGAGAATATTTATTATCACTCAAATTGTACCAAAAGAAGTTTTCCTACAAACAAATTTCCCATCATATTACCAACATACCAACGTTATTTTGAAGCATCTTGTTCTTTAAAGGAACCTCCACTCTAACCAAGAAATAACTTAAAACCACAGAAACTTTTGTTTACCATCAGATTCTTCCGGATAAGAGCCATTGCATCCGAACTAAATAAGTTTCACCAGAAATGGGTTTCTGGTTTCACTGAGAATCGCTTCTCTTTTACTTCAAATTGCCCGGGCACCACCATCTTGAATTATTGTGTAAATGTTACTAATGTTATTGTTAATACTATTACACTGATGTTATTAATTAAATATTAATGTTACAACTGAATTAATCCAGACAAAGTGAGGTGATGAACGATTCTTATATTCTTTTTTTCCTGATGCAAACAATTAATGAACAAGTTTAATTGAAACAGTATTCCCATGGCTTAAGAATTATTTTTAGTAGGAGTGGAGATTCCCTTAACTGAGGAAAAGCAGAGGAAGCAATAAGGAAAAGTACACTCTGATAGTAATCTCCCGACACCGATTGTATTACGCAACAATAAAATAATAATAGCGACTTCTATAGATTATTATTTATAATATTCGAATGGCCTTACTTTGAAAAGAGCATTCAGCACCCTTGAAAAGCGTCTTTAGGAAGACAAAACTTACTTAGATGACCGAATTGTGAACACCAACTCGAACAATTGTAAGCCATTGCTGCCTTTGTAGAACTTTGCATGAAGAGTGTGTACGTACGCGCGCGCATTTCAGACAAGATCACCCGGCTGCATGGAGATTTTAAGATGCGGGTATCTGTGTTATAGATTTGTTATTAATTTTTCCTGATCAATTGTAATAGCATGTGTTTGTGTTTCTGATTTTAACGGCTTCGCGGAAGTGGAACATAAAAAGACCCAACTGAACACAACTTAGGAATGGTACTTTCGATCTAAAGATCTTTAACGGATTTTGACTGGTTCAATACTGTAAACAATACAATTTTAACCCAACCTGCGAGCAATCACCTTGGTCTCGCATGACAAAGCACTAAGGAATAACAACACGCGGCGGCCCGGAGATATTTTATTTACATTCTAGCTTCAAAGAATTGCCCACCAACAAGACTTCACAATGAAACATAACCGACGTCATTACAATGACAATTCATCTCTGTTTAATTCAGAGCGTTCGGTTTTATGCAGTGAACCACGAAGCATTCCCAGAAAACTTTTCAGTTTTCGAGTATGGAACAGCGCGAAAACGGCTTAACAGCGGCTGTTCAAAAAAGTGCAGGACGAGTATAAATCAAGAAATCTCGATTTTTCACGGCTACAAGCTAAACGGACGACGTCATGTCGCAGATTAGGAAGCGGGCTCCTTCGTCGTCGCCCGCAACAATCGGGCAACAATCGGAATCGAAAGTACCATTCTCAAGTTGCCCGCAACAATCGGGCTCCTTCGTCGTCGCCCGCAACAATCGGCTGGCTAAGTTATTCGCATTGCGGAAATGTAGTATTTATTTGGGGGGAGATAACTTCCTTATAGTGCCCAAAGTAAATACCACTAGATATGATCTTCATTCCTTGTCGTAATACGGTAGTAAGTTATGGAATTCTCTTGCAAACGATACTAGAACAATCCAGGAATAAGGAAATTTAAAAATGAAATTTCATACCGACTGCTGCACCTTTTGTCGCAGCTGATTTTTCATCTCCAACTTTTGTCATTATTATATCAAGCAATAATTGCAGAATTTCATTTTATTTTAGGATTTCAAGTTTTTATTGATAACTTGGGGATACAAGCATGTATTTGCTGCCTTAAATTCGAGTGTAAATAAAGTTTATTGTCTTAAAATATCTTCATGTACTTCGAGTTGGAAGAAACAGGGGCTACGTCAAAATTCCAATAATAAGGTTAAGTTAACATGAAGGTTTCCAGAAAGCGGTTTTCTGAACATCAAAACGTGGTCAGCTCCAAACGAGAAAGAACATTAATTCTCCAAAAGTTTGAACTTGTTCTTTGGAGAAACTGCAGAATACAGGTCCACATTCGAGACCTATGGAACTACTGACTCGTTTGGCTCGGCAGTAGATATGAGATGAAAGAACGAGTCATATAAATATCGGGGTCTGTTATTCTTGTGGCTCGTTTCGCTCGGTAGGGGATGGCAAACAAGCCAAACTAGCCGGCTCGTCAGTGGAGTCTCTACATGTGGCCCAAAATTCTGCAGTTTAGCCCAACTTGAAAATTCTTACCGTCGAGTCAATCCTGCCATGAACGGCACCATGTCCTCCAACCAAAATTAACTCGTCCCTACACTGGATGCAATTCAGAACGCCTTGTTACTGCAATTGGAGATAAGAATGGGTGTGGATAAAAAATATCATCATACGCGGCTCCTGCTTGAACGTATCATTTCAGCATAAACGTGTCAAAAAAGAAAAACACTTTTTCATTGGTTCAACTTGTCCCAGAGGTACAAAGGAATCCTTAATTACGCACAACGTCCAAACTAAGGTGACAAAAAACAAGTTGACTCTTGAATTGACGAATTGAATGAATTGTAAAACAATCAAAATAAGAAAAATGTTGTTTTGCATTCTGTCAGCACTGACCAGAAGAAATACTTCAAGAAATGAACGTTTTAAAACCCCGTGTATTCTTCATTTTGAGAATTGTGATAAATAATGAGATACGTCAAAACGGAAAAGAGTGTTTCAAAAATCAATAATAATTCATGAGCCAAACAGCCTATCAAAACACCGATAAAACGTCATGTGTATGAGCTTTAAATCCTGACAAAACACTCCTCGTTAGTATTCTTTATATAAAGAATGCTAAAGCATAGCTTGTATCTCTTGTATGCTAATATTCACCTCTCACAATTTGAACCACTGTTTTGAGTCCAGAGAGACACGCTCTTTGTGGAATGTTTTTGGAGCCGTTCAAAAAACTCGCAGCACGTGTTTTATCGGGTCTAAAAACACTCGGCTACGCCTCGTGCTGCTCCTTTTAACAAAACAAAACGAACGTAACAATAGCTAATCAGAAATTCCCAATAAGAATAACAACGGTTCTCTTTGTCTTCCGCCATTTTCGTCCGGAATATGAAAGTAAACCCTAACTTTAAAACACTTCAACTCTGCTCATTTCACAAAAACTATATCAGACTATTTAAACCTGCAAGATTCCTATCTCGATTAAATATGAGAGCGTTGGATTGTTTATAAGGGAAACAGAATTGGAGGCGCCCCAGCGAACTTTAAGACAGGAAACACTAGTATACAAATAAACTTTTAAGTTTGTTAAAACAAATAAAACATTGCTGTGAACAACAACTTTACTTTTTGAAAACTAGTTTATTTGCACCACACATAAATAGAGATTCAAGAAGTAAGAAACTGGACTTCAGTAAGGTACAATGCCCCCTAGAAAATAACGAGAAAGCTAATCTAGCGAGGAGGCAGAATATGTTCACACGATGTAATACTTTGGCTGTGCATGCAACACATTAACAGTATGTTTGCACGTTTGGTTAAGCAACAATACTTCTTATTCGTATCAGGCGATTAACTGATCTACTAATAAAGTTTTAGTTGGACTGGTTACGTTAACTAAGTGTCACGCTTTCCTTAACTTACTGCACCTCTAGTTCAAGTTTCAAGTTTATTCAAGCTTATTTATTACAAGCTTCAAGTTTATTCAAGCTTAATTATTACAAGTTTATTACAAAGTTTGGAACATAAAAAATATGATGTCCCACTGCTCGCAGTTAGCTACAGCTATTCGAGGCGAGCAGTAGTTTGACGCATAGAATTAAATACAGTGCATAAAAATAAGTTACTAAGTATGAAGTACGAATCAGATATTGAAACCAAAAAGCAAAGAAAGGGAAAATAAAATAGTAATAATAATTGAATATTGACCAGTATAGCATTTGGGATAAAAAACACAAAACAAAACAAAATTCATAGGAAAATCCATGAGGCAGTCTTTACATATCCGCTTTACGATGCTCAGACTTGCTTGGGCTCCTACGAAACCCATGAGGTGCGCAATGATTGTGAGAAATTGCGCAGCTCACGTATGACGTCATTCAAAATGGAGCGGAAAATGTAGAATCTCAAAAAAGGTCAACTTTGAAACCACAGGACACCCAAGATTATGAACTGCGTTCTAACTGCGTTCTCCTTTGTCGAACGCAATAAATAAGGGGAAAAAAGTCGATTCACGGAGGCACAGTTATGACTGAGGATAACAGACAGGCAAACACAAAAAACAGCAACAGCAAATGCATAGAGACGAGGTCACTTGAAATCAAGTAAAATTAATATGACATAATGATAGACTTTTTAAAGGAACACTTAAATTTGTAAAAGCAAAGTTTTTTTAAGACTCCTCAATATTATTCCAAAAAATAGGCCCCTTGAATGCAATCTATGATATAATGTGTAGCCTGGTGTCATTCTATGGTTAATTCACTTATGTACCTAAAAAAATGTCTTTGAATGGCTTTGAGAGTACTTATCAATCCAAAACAGAATGATTTAACTTGTATGTGGTCTGTTCAACTAGTAATGGCTCCTTCCATACAATTTTATGAAATAATTTTGCCAAAAAACTGGCCATAGATTTTTGTTGATTTTTTTACTACTACATTCTCAACAAAAATATGAAATAAAATATGGGGGCCCCTGTACTCGTTCAGGAGAAAATAGCGATTCCTTGACGGATTGAGCTTGGTATCAATGAAAATCCGCCATTTTGTCAATGTGCGCGTGCCAATGAAGCAAGAAATCATGCACAGTAGGGTTGCGCAATGCAAAACCAAGGAATCACCTTAAACCACTGTTTGGGTATGCAAAGCAGTTCTTCAATTAACACTAGAGAAAGCAATAACTTCTACACTTCAAAGCTTCTTGACAAAGAATGGGCTTCAAAAGGTATGGATTCTCACTGATTTACTCACCTGTGCCACAAAACTTGAAAGCATACAGAGATGCGCTGAGTGAGACATCTGGGTATTTCTGCACTTGTTTCCAGACTCTACACATTTTTCCGAGATGACAGCACATTAAGGTGGCTTTCATTTTCTCATCACTAAAATTCCACATTTCCAGCCCCCTGCATAGATTATCCCGTTGACAACTCAGTAGTTGCCTGACTTGTGAAATTCCCCCCCCCCCCCCCCAAGAAATCTTTCATCAAACAATGTCAAGGATTTTCCCAAAATCCCATCAATGTCATCGTATTTCCCCACATATACTGGTTGCAGGGCCCAGGCTTTGACCCCACGGGGAAGCCAATGATAGGTGCATTAGTACTCAAGTTAAAAGACACGTCCAAAATTTCAGAAGTTTCAAGAAACGGGGGAACAAATTTTAAAAAGCCACAGGTCATTCATTACCGAAATAGCATTTTTATTAGAGCGAAAGGAACGAGCATTTAAAAAGGCAAACTTCCGGCATAGATCACATTCGACAGCACGAGTCACAATTTATTATGGCTGACAGGTTTGAAACAAATAGGACATTTCGGGCTCATTAACCAATTGACACCTGACACCTCAAACGCCCTAGGATGCCCCAAGTTGAGGAGTAAAACCGTCTGGTGTTAAAAAATCTGTTTAATCTCACTCCCAGGGGTCACTGTGTTAATAGAGAGGACTGTTTAAAGGAGAAACTATGAAATAAAATATGTTTAAAAGGTACAATACTAATCAGCTTAAGGAGGGTGCCTACTAATTCAAAGGTATTTTTGCCTGTTTTACTGAACATGCAAGAAAAGCAGATAGTAACAAGTGTTATTAAAATCCAAAACGAAAATTTTGGGTAACCACACATTTTTCAAAGATAATTAATCAACAATATTTGTAAAAAGCTTTAAAATACAAAGTAATGTATGGCATTCTTTTCCAAATTGAAGCTTAATTATCTCTGAAAAATGCGTGGTTACCACCAGTTTTCTTTTTGGATACCAAGAGCACTTGCTAAGTTCTGCTTTCTCTGCATAGTTTTGAACTGGGCAAAAATATCCCTGTATGATATGCACGACCCATAGGAAATCTGAGTATATCAAGATGTGCAGAACGTATGCGCAATAACAATAGTAGGCACCGTCCTTAACCGGCAGGTACAAAACACAGGTCACAGGTCACAGGTCATTGTTTACCAATACAGAAAGTATCCTAAACATTCATAAAAGCTAACCTTAGGCCTAAAACTTTTGTTTAGGCCTAATTAGGCCTAAGGTTAGCTTTTATGAATGTTTAGGACATTTACTGTACTGGTAAAACAATGACCTGTGACCTGTGACCTGTGACCTGCATTTTGTACCTGCCGGTCCTTAACTACCTCGTGAGATTGCAGGAACGATCTTGAAAGTTGTTTTAACATCTTGCTAGAATCTTAGAAGATCCTGCAAGGATCTTACAAGACCTTATAAGAACCTTGTGACAAGATCTTGTAAGGTTCTTGTAAGATTCTTAATTAAGAACTTAATACTAAGATCTTAATAAGATCTTCACCTGGGCTGTGCATCCTGCTGAGTGTGACTAGCTGCCTGCTGCTTGAGACGGAAAAGTACTTGATCCGATTGCTGGGCTGCTCCTAGGAAAATATTTCCATGGAATGTCCACATACATTAAACTGATATTCAAGGTATCTTGAGAAGGTCTTGAAAAGGTTTTTGTTCATTTCAGTTAACGATTCGCTAATAAATGTAGGGTTCTCCGCAAGGAGACCAAAGTTATTGAGGTTTTTCGAGTACTCACGTTACGTGCCAAGGAAGGGCTCTGTACACTTCATCCCTCGTACTTCGCAATAATGCATGAGCGGTGGGAAATTCGAAATATATGTCTTGGGTTAGATTCGATGATTCGTAGATATATCTGCAGCAGTGATCTCCACACCGACTTGGCTCGCGGCTTTGCAGACCAAATCCTTTCAGCCAAAATTCGAGACATTCGCGGCGGCCATATTTCTCCAGGTCGTTCAGCCACACGTGTTTGTCTTCAACAGATCTTCTTAATGAGCAAATCTCCGCTTTAAGAGCACTGTTCTCAGGAGAAAGTTCCTTACTTTTAAAGTATTGTTCGTTGAATGTTTTGAGTGGACTCTCATGTAGAAGTTAAGTGAACTTTGCAAAGGAGTCAGCTTCTTGTCGAGTATTTCCTCCAAACTCTCTGGAATAAGCGACATAATTATCTCTAACAAGGACCACAGAGAAAGTACAACCTAGACAAATCAGTAAATAACACTACAAAACGAAAGAAGGCCTGCAACGGACTAGAAGTCCAAAAGACACGGAGCTTACCATACGACGTCCGACCTCCATTTTTTGGCTGAGAGTGCAGGGTGTGCCAACCCCCCGGGGCTTGAGACACGAATTCAAATTCGAACGTGGGGAAAAAAAACCTCCCCCGTTCTTCTTCGAATTCGTGTCTCTCCGCGTCCAAATGTGAACTGAGCCACGAACATGTGGGCACCAAATAAAAGCAAAATTTAAATAGTGATTTGTTATTTCGGGTAGCAACACAAAAAGGGGCTGAGGGGGAGGAGGGTGTTCCTGTTCCCTTGTTCCCTTTTAAAATTTTGCTTGTGTTCCCTTGTTCCCAAAACTACTTCCAAACTTGTTCTCAGCATATTAAGGCCTCAACCATTCGTGACTAACCCCTTGCCTACTCACTACTTGCACAAATCCCATAATACACCTCTTTTACCCCTCAAACATTTGCATAGACATTGTTTTCGATTTCTCTTGGGACATCTTCATGTCCCAGGAGTAATTGAAAACAATGATTATGCAAAATTTTGGGGCATAAAAGAGGTGCATTATGGGATTGTGCAAGTAGTGAATACTTCACAATTTTCTTCTTGCATTTCTTAGCGTGGTAAGCACACTACCAATCAAACGATAGTACGTACAGAACGCATGCGTATTTGTAAGATATGTATTTTAAAAAAAGGTAATTTCGATCCAGAGAGGGAGAGATCCCTTGTTCCCTTAGATATATTGTCTTTGTTCTCCTTTTCCCCAGCTTTTTCCCCGTGCTCCCTTGTTCCCCCAAACCCCTGGGAAACCCTCTCTGGTGCATGGTTTCGGGCGATCGAAATAATATCTTTTAACTGCAAAGATCTTTACGTTTTGTTTATACCAATCACTTTTGCTTAGGAAATCGCAGCAATTGCCGTGGAGGACCTTCAAAATTCCCTGGCCTCAATTTGTTACTTTTGAACCGACAAGGCAAGATCTCGACCCGACCACCTGGAAAGGCACCGAAAAAACTTTTGGATGTTTAGCAAATGAGCCATTTTACAGTATTAGTACAAGGAAGGATTACCTTTTTTGCAAACTTTGGCCGTGTAGCACTTACATTTGAACAGACTTAACTGCTTAGAGTGTAATGTGAAGTGCTTGTTTTCAACTCCATATGAACCATGTGAGCGTTGGCCCTACTGATGGAAATGGACCCACACAAGGACAGAGAAAAACTCTGACCAAGGTGGGAATTAAACCCACGACCTTCGGGTTAGATCACCGCCACTCTACCGACTGAGCTACAAGGTAGCTTATTGGTAGAGCGGCGGTGATCTAACCCGAAGCTCGTAGGTTAAATTGTAAATATTTCTTCGAAAATTTGTCCATTTTGTTGTTCTCTTCCTCAATACCTAATCTTTTTTGGCATCGGCTGGCAAAACACAGTGAAAACACAAGGCCACTCTAAAGGCGCGTTTACACGACAGAGGAAATGGTGACACCTTACACGCATACATATTATGTATAAACATATGTATTTTTGAGTCTATTGGTGTTGCAAACTGCATGGAACGCCGAATCTGCTGCGCCCATTTCTTAGGTCGAGAAAACATTCGTTTGGCTTTGGCAAAAATTGTATAGTTTATGATCAGGATCATTGTAGATATCCTCAAAAGAACACGTTAGCATAATAATAGCTTTCAATTCCCGGAGGATTGGATCGACACACCAACATGGACACCATTTCACTGTTTGGGGACACCAACATGGCGGCCGTGACGTCATGTGAAATCCAAGAATTAACGCAAATCAAGTCAAATGGAAATATCATCATTATAGCACGCTTCTGTAAATACTCCAGCTCATCTGACAAATTGCCCGAAACGGAAAATACCATAATGCTCTTTGTTTTTCCACCCAAATTTTAAATAAGCCTTGTTTCCAATTTCTCTTGGGACTGACAGTGGTCCCAAGAGAAAGCAAAAACAATGCTTGTTCAAAATTTGGGTGGACAAACAAAGAGTCATGGTATTTTCCGTTTCGGGTAATAGTTGGGAGTTAGTAATGAAAAACCGAACAGGTTTTGTACAGATGCCGGGTGGATGCATGTCGCATAGAAAATTCCTATTTTGCAGGCACGTATGTTACGCCTGGGGCCCATTTCTCGAAAGCCCCGTAAACTTTTCGGGACCGAAAAGCAATTTGAAAAACTACGATCCACTTATCCTGAAAAGCTGATCTGTTACATGTAACATGTTTTCGTTTTCAGAGAAAAAAAAACTATCACAAACTTTCATGACTTGAAATGTTTCCATTTTCAAGATACAACGCGTTTTGTGTCACCCGAAACGCGCTCGAAAAGATCCTGGACTTTCGAGAAACGGGGCTCCTGGTCCCAGTTGTTGAAATGAGGGATAACGCTACCCACCGGATAAATTACTATCCACTGGATAGCGCAATTGGTTTGCTCTAGTGGTTAATTGAAAGGGTTATACTATTACAGTAACTTTGCTCGTAAGCAGGTCCACTACATGTTCACGGTTCCTTTGTAGAGCCAGATTACTCCTTGTCTGAGCTGTTAATAAAAGAGTCCAAATTCCCCTCTTTTCTCGAGAGCGTTTGTCTTCCATTCTCTGGCCCCTCAAACACTTGCCTGAAAATACTGCTGTGTCGAATATTGTGGGCAGCCCATAAAGTTATAAGTTCCTTAATTGCAACGCTTGCCCCGCCGTACGCCTCAGTGGTTTCGCATTACCATTCACCCGGGCAAAAACGCCATGTTAGCCCAAATCATCATACAAGGCCGGGAAATAAACAATAGACGTCCAAACAATAGGTAATAATTGTTAACAATGAAATTTTGGTCTTATTATAAAAAAATTCATGTTTCACTGGAGCACCGACGCAGCACCAGCTCGTACGTTAATTGTTAACAATGGTTTGCGCTCTACAATAGGAGTGGTTAAAAAGTAATCTTCCAAGGGGAGGTGGCTACTATTGACCCGTAGCCCTTGCGGGCGGAGGGTCTAATTGTTAATTATCAACCTTCACCCATGAGCAAATAGCAAATGGGTAATTTACCAATCAGAGCGCGCGTTTTACTTTTGTTTCGTTATAAAGTAATTTCGCACGAAATAGAATGGATTCTACCACTGATGTGGCCGCATTAAAAAACCTCCGTTTTCACTCGTCCACGTAAATACAATAAACCTCCGTTTTTAAAAAATCTACTGTCTGGAAAGCGTTTTCATAGTTTGTCGTTTTCGGTGACTGACAACACCGTATTTGTGTGGACGGGTGGCAAAAACGGAGATATTTTTGAAAATATCCGGATATGTGTTGGACGGGGCCTTACTTGGCACCCTGAATGATCTTTATAAATTTGCGCATAGGCAGATCAAACGCCGAAGCAAAACATATCAATACTAACTTCTTACTAACCGAGCGCGAGGGCCGTACTGAGGAATATTGGCCCGAGGTCGTGGCAGTACGGACCGAGCGCAGCGAGGTCCGTACAAAAACGAGCGAGGGCCAATATTCCCCAGTACGGCTCGAGCTAGCTGGGTTAGTAAGTAGCTTATTATATGGTTTTTTAATTACCTTTTGTTTGTTTTTGCAAGCCCGTAATCGGCCCGTGGGCATTACGGGAGAATAATGCCCTACAATTCAGTCACAATTAGCCAATCAGAGCGCGCGTTATATCGGTTACAAACACAAGCCACATAATAAAGAACCATAATGAACCAGAAATAGAGGTAACGGCAAAAATGGAGGATTTGGCAAAATTTTGCCAAATCCGCCACACGTTAAGTTAAGCATGTTAAGTCCGGTTTTCACTAGCGACGCAGCTTATTTCCCTTTCCCTTTCCCTTTCCCTTTCAAGTTTCTCTCAATGACTTATCATGTACGTATCCACAGTAACAACCGGGGCTGTAGCCTGGGACTGATTACAAGGCCACTCCTGAGCTTTGTTGAATGATCAGTTGAAGTGGTCATCGTAGTCAGCTTGATCAGGTGCAAAAAAGGCCCGATAAAAATCCAGGTTTGTTCTGCGACTGCGATGCACTGTTCTACCATTTGAGCTAAATTGACCGCGAAATTTGAAAACAAAAATAGGGAGTTCAAGCACAAGACGTTTTTGAGTCGCGGACGGCAACCGGAAGTGAGCTGTTTTCCTATTTATCCGGTCTTGTCAATATCGCCTTTATGTTGCTAAGTATCTTTCCTCCATTAGAGATGATTACGTTTAAAATGTGGGAGACGGTACTGTCCTGGCTTGCGAAATGTTTATTTCCGGTTGCCGTCCGCGGCGCAAAAACGTCGCGTGCTTAAACTCCCTAATATAGGCGAATCTAAAACTTATTTATTTCGGATACAAACGCTTTCTTCGAAAAAAACTTGACTGATTTGACTGTAAAGGTTATTTCCTACTATTTAAAGTTAATTTTCTGTTGAAGTGGAGGTTCCCTTTAACAGGTTTTATCTTGTCACTTGTGACATCAGGTTGAAAGACGGCAGTTTCAGTTCACGTAAACTTATCTGGAAGTTATTAATTAAAAAAAAAAGGTGTTTCAGAGTAACCCTGAAATTTGAATTCGCAAAAAAAGCACTTCACTTGCCTGTGGGGCAAGTAAAAGTCAGAATCCACTAGCCCGATCGCAAAATCATAAAATCCACTCGCCCTAGGCTATCGGACATGACTTCCTTTGCACGCTGAGCTATCAAGTCATCTGGGAGCTGGGGCCCGTTTCTCGAAAGGCCCGAAAAGCCATTTGGGAAACTGTCAATCTCTTGTCTTAGAGAGCCGATGTTTTGACATTTTTTCAAGGTTACAAAAAGCAAAACGACTGTGAAGTTTGACACTTAAATCCTCTCCGTTCTTGAGATACAGAGGGAATTGTGACACCCGAAAATGACCCGTAAAGTTTCGGGACCTTCGAGAAACGGATCGTAATAGCTGAATGTATGATAGAAAACAACACATGAAAGTTTCATTTATTTGAACTGCTGACTATCATTGCATTGCAGACTCGACCCCGTAGAATACGAGGCCACTCCAAAACAGTTAAAAAAATTGCGGCTACGTGGCTACGCGGCCTCTCTTTTACGCGCAAACTGAGGCTACGCGAATAGCAAAAAAACTTCACGGTATACCTCGTTCTTAACACGTTAAAAAAGGTGAGGCATCCCCATAGAGATGATCATCACTGATAAGTGATCCGCGCAAGATATGGAAGTACAATGGAAACTTACATAGCCGCGTAGCCGCAAAGATGCGGAGCCATGTGTAGCCACAGTTTACGCAATTGCACGTCAACAGCGTACTCGCTCAGTCACTAACCCACTCACTCACTTAGCCACTTAGTAACTAGCCTGTTTCAGCCTCCAAGATAGTCGGGAAAGCGAAAACAACTGCGTGGGAAAAGCGAGTGGGGGCTTGGGTCGTCGAGACGAGGGTCGACTGCGCCTCGCCTCGACCGAAGCCCCAACTCATTTTCCGCACGCATTTTTTTCTCTTTCCCTACTACCTGGAAGCCTGGAACAGGCTACTTAGTAACCGCGTAGCCGGGTACGAGGTTGCTTCGAGTGGCCGGGTATTCTTCAATTACTCCTCCATCCCGTACAAGTAAACTGCGATAATCTCCAGCTTTCGTGTACCTACACAGGTACCGCATTTTGGTTGGTCTGGGTCACCAAAAGGCAGTAAGGGACCAGACTTTTACAACAAATAACAAACTGGAAACCAGTACAGGAACAAAATCGCAACACCCCCAGAACCGAAAACAAGATTACATCAGACTGGAGTGGCTGGATTTAGCAGTTCGATGTTTTAGACGGTTTATGGTTCTTGATGGCAGCACTGGGCTAAACAATCCCAATACCAAAATCGCATCTACTGAAACACAGATCAGTCACATGTTTCCATTTCTTCTTCTTTGGGTCATACACTTCCACACCTGTCAGGGTAACAGGTGGTGAATACTCTTCACTGGCTGCCCGTCCACCGAATACATACAATAACCCACTGTTGACGGCTACGGATAGCCCTGCTCGGGGTCTCTCCATGGCAGTTACTTCAGTCCACTCGTTTATTTGTCGATCAAATCTTTCTACACTGGCTAATGTTCCATCGGGTTCATTTATGCCACCTGCAATAGAGACAATGAACCTTGCGCATGTGACAGGAAGCAAGTGCTTACGTTCTCAACATTAGGGACCTTAAGCACCTGCGTTTATAGCACCTAAAATCCTCAGAAGTCGTCTGTGGACATTCCCCGTCTGCTTTAGTGCCTTGCACTATGGCTCTGTAATATGGTGTGGCAGGGCTCATTTTACTCTACAAGATGTTGTTTTGGGTATTTCAACAGGGTCATGTCCCTTACTTATAACTTATGTTCTTCATATCGCAAAGCTTTTAATTTGGGATTGCAGAAGGAACCAACTTACTCCTAATGAGTTTTAAACATAGAGTCCAAGTCAAATATGAAACTAAGGGGGTATTTACATAAGACCGGGACAAACTCAGACAGGCATGAGTTCGTATCTGCCTCAATCAGAGTTTTCCCTCTACAAACTCTGGCCTCAATACATTAATTTTCGTTTCTTGCGGTTACATGAGACCAGTCTGACTTCATTTTGGTTGCTGGACCGAGACGAGAAACTCTTGTACCGGTCTGAATTTGCACCGTTCTAATGCAATTACCCAAGCGAGTAACGTGAGAAAAACATGAATATTATGCATCGTCAAATGGGAACTCGGAAAAATTCGAGCCCCATACGAGACTTGAACCCACGACCCTCCGTGATCTAGTACGGATGCTGAAAAGTCCCCAGCCGTCATCTGGACCTCGGATTTTTCCAAGTTCCCATTTGACAATGCATAATATCTTTCGAGTATTTCTAATGTAATTGACAACAAATCTCAAGCCGGGTCTAGAAATTTCAAGCCTGTATGCTTTTGGTTCAGCAATATATTTATTTGACGAATGATATCATTTTGTCCCAGTTTCATGTAAATTTAATAACTACAAGAATTTCCTACCGGTACAAGTTCATACTGGTCTGAATTCGTCCCCGGCTCCCGTACGTGTAAATAGCCCTATGTTATACATAAGTCGCTCCAGTTCAAACAGACATCTTTTAAGAATAAATAGGCCAGCCTTCAAAAATCTTTTTTGTCAAAACCTTTGTTTTTCTTTTTCTTTAGCTTTGTTAAAGCGAATGGCTTAGCGAATGCGGATGCAAACAACGTCATCTCTCCATGGAACTTTCTGGAAAGCGATCTGCACTTCGCTTTGACATCCTTTGAAATGTAGTAATGCGATTAGGCAATCAAACTGTTTACTACCCATATTAGGAGTTTCCTTGGAGGGAATAAGGAGAAGCTTTGTGTTAATCCTGCCAAACATTGGACCGTGAAACAAATTGCAAACACTTTTTCAAGGTCATACAAAAGTTGCCCTATTGGCTAACTATAGTGACCCAGGTTTCCATTAACAGGATGAAATACACACACTGTACATGGATTGAATTTGTATTCTATTCTATAATCTGATCCAAGATGTTCATTCTGCATGCGAGATATTAAAAGGACTGACATGGACTGAACAAGATAACTATTTCAAAGGAATACCCTCAACAGTTGTTAACCTCTTCTCACCTACAGCATACAGACTGTCTCCCACAGCTGCAACTCCAACATGAGCTCTCCTATGGTGCATATCTGGTAATCTTAGCCAGGTGTCACTAACAGGGTTGTAACACTCACAGACTTTTAGTTCTTCTCCTAATTCACTCAATCCACCTGTGTGCAATTGAAACAGATTAAATAAGAACATTGCATTTTAAGGTGGCTCAAACCGGTTTCAACAATTTGGAGGGAATGTCTTATCGGAAGAATTAACTCTACAACACTGTTTCATGTAATGGCACTTTTATGGTACTAAATGAAACATCAATGCCAGTAATTGATGTTGACAAGATGCAACAAGACGCCCTCATCAATGTGAATCAGATGTACAATGTAATGGCCTCTTTCATTACCATGATAACTTATTACGTCACATTGATTAGTGCATCTTGTTAAGGAATTAGTGCTGTTTCACATGGAACCATAACTTTGCCATTGCGTGAAACAGTTGGGTACATTCAATCCTTCCAAATGGTACAGTGTGTTGAAGGTGTTGAAATTGGTTTGGGCCATCATAAAATGAAGTTACATCCAATTTCATTAGGTTGGCCACAAAAAAATTTGGTCTTCAGCAGGGCAGTCAGGGGTTCTTGGTCCTTAGCATGTACATATAGGAAATTAATATGATAGTCTTCTAAGTACTGTTTAATAAACAAGCAGAAGTGTTTTATCGGGCTTGAAAGCCAAGAGGTTTTAGACCCAATAAAACATAACCTGTGAGTTGGTTGAATGGTTTCAAAAACATACCACAAAGAGAATGTCCCTTTTGAGTCAAGATGATGGTGCAAAATGTGAGAGGAAGATATTGACATAGACATGCATTTCGTATGAATGGTAGTGCAGTAACTTGACACAGTGCTTTATTTCATAACTGTCAACTGAACTGCGTTTTGTTTTCCAGGAGATTCAAGTTGTCTTTGCATAATATGTAGCTCTAATAGCACATGATATTGTTTTGGTATCGTACATGTAGATCGTTATAGTGCCATGCTCGATGTCTTAGGTAAATAGCCCCCTCAGAAGACACATGGTTACTACTAAAATACTAAACTCAGAGGGATTGAAGAAAATAACAGGGAATCAAAAAAAATTGACTTTGAGGCTGACATGAAGTTCCCTTCAACTTCTTTTTCAGAGCAAGGTTAAGCATGTATTCTGAGCTTCTGATCTTCTCGCAAAACCCTGCAGGGGCAATAAAGAATTCTAGTGAGGAGTGTTTTATTGGGTTTAAAGCTCATGCATATAATGTTTTTTCAGTATTTTGATATGTTGTTTTACTCATAAATTATTGAATTTTCCCTCAATAAGAACTCTTTATACTTCACTAGTTTGTTTTTTTCTTTCTTGTTCCTAATGCATCGTGCATGGTGCCTGGAAAACTAGACATGGTGGCTTGAAGCTGGATTACAAGGATAACCACCCATGGAACCCCGTTCTTGTCATCAATGGCCCAATGACACCCATCCTCCATGCCACTTAGCTTAATTCAGTTGTTTAAATGATGGTAACAGAAACACAAATCACTAATAATTAATATTCAACAACTATTCACCGAAGTGGAGGTTCGCCGCTTCACGGCTCCGTAAATATCCACCACTAGCTACCAACACTGAGGTGAATAGTTGTTTTAGTTCATGTATATGTTGCCGGTAAAATCTGTTTTCAGGTTGAATCCGCTTTTACCCGAGATAAATTGGTGATCTTCATTTTACCAACTGTAGGTTGAATACGTACTCAGATGAATGGAAGAAACTTTCTTGGAGCCTAAATTAAGCCTAGAGAAAAAATTAGGGTCAGGTTAGGATCAGTTTTGGTTATTATACATGGATATCAATTGACTTATTATAGGAAAATAAATAATGATGAGAAGTCTGGTGTGTTGAGCATGTTCGTCGTTGTAGTGTAGTGGTGAAGACACAGGACTATAGATCTGGAGGGCCAGAGTTCGAGAACCGGTAAATGCATAGTACAGTTCTTTGATCCCTTGCCATGTTGTAATGTTGACAAGTGTATGAATACAGAAACTGATAGGATGATCTAAAACATAAAGATGTGTTGAGAAGGGTAAGACAGTGCTTGAGGGAAGGTAAAGGTGTTTACAGTCATTTTTGTGGGGTTGATAGCTGCTTTAATCAAATGAGGAGCACCAATTTAACCTACGTAAAACGGATTCGACCTGAGAACGGATTTGACCGACAACATATATACTAAAACAGTGAGATAATACAGCACAAAAAAATGATTTTAACTCATTTTTTCCCGCAAAGATTACAACATTTTCGAGCACAAATTCCATGCGAATTGCTCGGACATGAATAGCAAAGGATATCCGGAGTTTGAGTAGCCAATCGACGTGGGTGTTCAATGCTATCCACTGTTTTAGTATGTATTAATAATTAATATTCATTACTAGGCTTACACTGTGACATCTAAACTAACCAAGTGCATAAATTAATCCTTCCATCTCTGTAACTCCAAGATGAAACCTCTTTGTGTCCACCTTACCAACCACTTCCCAGTGATCTAGATCGGGATCATATCTCTCAATGTCTTCCGCAATCTCTGATCCAACCCATCCACCGAGAACAAACATGAAGCCCTCAATGACACATACTCCACATGCTACTCGTGGTGCTGTCAGTGGTGCAACCAGCGACCACATATTCAACGCAGGGTCGTAGCACTCAACTGTATCATAAATCAGAGAATCATTCTCACCACCAACAGCATAAATAAGACCACCTATAGAAGCTACTGCATGGCCACTGCGAGCAAAACTCATTGGTGCAGTTGAAAAGCTGTCACAAGTTTGTAAGAAAGAGTCAAATTTTTCAACAGTATAAAGAGATGACGTGTCGCTCCAACGGCCTCCTACTCGTCGATTGTATCCTCCAATGATGTAAAAACACTTTCTAGATGCCCTTCTTGGTTGGGTGTGCACTTTCTGTTGCCCGCGGGACAGTAATTGGTAACTCCTGTAGCCATCAAGAATTCCAGACAACATCCTTTGAATGCTTGCACTCTGACATGTAATAAGATAATTTTCAAGGAATTTTGGCGAAATTAATGGGAGTCTTATCCGCTCAAGAATCTTTCCCAAGGCCTCGCGTCCTCTTGATAAATCAAATAGTACCCATCTCATCGCTCCCCTAAATACTTGTTCTTCGGATTCAATTTTAAGTTCTTCCGATTCCAGTAATTGCAACAGGACAGTTTTAGTAAGTTGCAAAAACTCTTCTTGATTAGACACTTCCACAAAGTTTCTGTGGATAAAATTTAATGCCGATTTGGACAAAGTTGAACAAGAATGAGCTTCAGCGAATTGATAAATACCTACGCAATTAGAGGCATCAAGTTCATGCTTCAGAAAATCGCAGCAAAGCACTTCAATATCTTCCACTTGTAACATTTTTGAAGCAGGCAAAAGCTGCTGAACATTGGTTTCATTAACGTCTACGTTTCCAGTGTAAATAAAATCGAGAATTGCTTGAAACACATCCGCGCTTAAGCCATGTATTTCTACGTGATCCAAATAGCTCTCCGCCATACCACTTGTAAACATAACTTGGAAATATGAGCTCGATGCAGAGAGAATGACACGATGAACTGGAAAATCCTTCCCAGAAACTGTTAGGGTTGCATCACACATTAATCCTTGTACCCTTAACAACTGGACCTTGCTCAACAACTTTAAGGAATGTTCTTTAGCCATGGAGGACCTATCTGACGTCGCGCGATCCTCCATTATTTTTGTTGTTGTCAGCTGCGAAGTGCGCAGGCTCACAAGTCGAAGTCGGTCGGTCAGACGGTCGGGTCATTCTTGTGAACTTTACCCACCCCTGTCAAGTGTAGCAGGTCTCGTAACGTATAATTTGATTGGCTCGATACCCAAGCTGAAAACAAAGTAGTAATTAGCTCAAAACATTTTTGTCTCCCTAATTGAGGTTCTCCTTGAAGAACATAAAACATGTTTTTTTTTACTGCAGGATGCAACTTTCAACAAGTGCACCTGAAAAATAGCCTCCAATGTTTTTGGATTTTAACAATGTCCATGCATGACAGCAACAAAAGAGGCTCTGTAAGGGTAAATTCCGACAAGGGACATGGCCCAAAAAGTAGCGACAGCACTTCAAGTGAAATCGCAACAAACAACATCCTTTCTTTAAATTTCCAACAGGAACGTGAAGCCTAGCCTGTGTCCGATTTTTTTTCAGAGAGCGGGTGGCTGTACACAGGCTATGTGAAGCCATGTTCCCTGCAAGCAGAGGTCTCTTTTCTTTTGCGTTTGCTGGGTTGACAAGTACGGGAGAAGAGATCTCTGTCATGGGTTGAAACTCACTCTGATCCAACCTCCGTCCACAACCTTGGACGGCACTCTTCAAACAGCATGCCCCATGATATGTTTGCTGACTGTAACTTGAGCCCACTGTGTCCCACGCACTCTTTTACAGTGATTCCGCTGTTGTTAAGTGAGGCCACAAAACATCAGGTATGACGTAAGGATTCGGTCGCTAAGTAACCGCCATGCATGCAAATGAATTTTCCCTAGCTACTGCTTTTTTTTTTAAATTTGCCGATAGTTTCATCTCAGATTGCTAATTAATATTCTACAATAAAAAATGGAGGTCACTACATTAATTTTTGAGATATATAAAGAAAGTAAAGACGAAGTAAAGGGTGTTTTTGGAGAGCTTTCATATTGCCATGGTAACCTATTGCATCACAACAGTGGGTGCATTTTGTTGAGCAATAGTAATTGGTGTTTCATATAGTACCATGACATTGCTGTTACTTGATACAGTATTAGTAGCTGTAACCCTTCTAATAAGGTTTCTTATAAGTGGTGAAACTGGTTCCAGCCACCTTAAAAAAGGAAAGGAGCTTTACTCGAGTGGATTAGTCTTCTAGCACTGGAGCACTAATTGGGAACATGGTAACTGAAATCAACAATTTAGTGCAAATCAAATCAAATATTGATTTTTTAATTTAAGCCAGGTGATCTGGTCACGTAATTCGGAGGACTGGGGAGAAAAATTTTAACGCCATATCCCACAACCGCACGCGGCCTTATATTCGAATTCAACATGACAGGGGCGAGGTTAGAGCCCGTCGGGTCTACTTGAATATTCATTCAGTAACAGGAAATGTGGTGGATACGGAATGATCTGTTGAGTTTTGGCGATGGAAATACTGCAGGGAGTTTGGAAACAACACAGAAGGCCGCGCGCAGTTGTGGGATACGGCGTTAAAATTTTTCTTCCCAGTCGTCCAATTACATCTTTAGATCACCTGGAGGTGCAGAGTAGAGAACCAACAAACTCATTTGAAAAAGTGCATGTCGGCCCAAAAATCGGGCCGACCAATCGCACCGTGTAAACCGGCCTTAACACACCCAGGTCACATTGGTGGGAGACAAGTGCTCTCACCACTACACCCGCTCCACACCACTGTGTGAATCTAAAGGCTTTTAATTTCTTGGTCATAAACAGGAAAGTAAAAGTAAGAAGTATGAACTTATGTTTTTGTTTTGGTTTGCTACAGTTCCCTGGGCAGTGACCGTTGCTGCAAAGTGTACAAAATTAACCCTTTGATGCCAAAACCGGCCAGAGTTAGTGTTTTACTCTGTCTATAACGCCAGACAATTTTACTCATCAATGGGGAACCCCCAGGAGTCAATGGGTTAATAATAATTATTATCTTGTTGAATCCACTTTTTCAGGTGTCTATGAGAGACAATAATAATATTACATTGCTTTAGTTGTCCAGATCAGCACGAGGATCCCTTCTCCCTTTAGTCTATAACTTGCATGGTGACTTCAAATATATACCTACCTGTACATTTATTTCACTCAAAGTTTATAAAATCATTAGGCCATTTCCGAGTTCATATCTGCCTTCTCTTCAAAGCGAGTCTAAATGCGAAGTTTTTCCTATGAAAAGTGGTTTTCATTCATATGTAAAGCAAAACTAATTACCATTACAAAAACTCGCTTTGAAGAGGAGGCAGACATGAACTCGGAAATGACCTATTTTTCTTAACTATTTCAGTCATTTGCATTTGACCAAGTACCTTACTGCGCCTTTCAATAACATGCGAACTCTTAAGGTTTGTAGAGTCCGCATGTTATTGAAAGGCGCAGTAATTGGTATTTGCCAAAATTATATTTTTCAACAATTGTAATATTATTACTACCAATCATTTTTTTGTTCATGTGCTTTATTTTCCTTTATTGCCTATTTTTAGAAGCCTTTAAGATGCAACATTTGTGCAATTACAATAATTCATGACAGAAGCAAACGACCTTGAAGCATGTAACTTGCAACTCTTTTCCTTGGAATAACGCTGGGATTTTAGGACACCAATAATTGTATGCCCAAATATGGACAAAAATAAGATCAAAGCTGCATGTGCACGAAAATGCACGAGCTGCATTACATCCAAATAAGGAAATTTTTAAACTCAAAAACCCCAGCTCTGAACCAGAGTTAAATGCTTCAAGGTCATGAGTTTCTGTTTATGAACATTCCTGTTTCTCTAGGACTAAGTGAATGAATGCTATGTACAAAAATTAAGAATAATGATAAATCTTTTGTCCCTTCCTTTTTTCAGCCAACAATGCCTCTAGAATCTTAATCTCCTTTCCTGACAATAATTTATATGCTTATTCCCTAATATTAATTTCTTCAAAACAGTCACCCTCAGTGCCCGATATAATTTTTCTACCTTTAGATGTTAAGCAAGCCTAGACTGTACTTAGGGCACATAATTTAGTTTTCAGTATTGAGTTTTTACAATTATTACAAAGAACTAATCACTAGTAATTGGAATAATAATAATAACAATTTCTGAGTGCCATGTATTTGATACTACTGAAGGCAAGCACTTGTATTTATAAGTGAGTGGTTAGGAATGTTTTAGTTAGTTCCTTAGTGGCATGAATAATATAATTGTTTCATTCCAATCAAATGTGGATGTTATCTGGCTGTGATCTCTGGTGTAATGACTCATTGAATTGACTTGGGATTGTCACTCAATGGGAAATAACTGGTTTATCTCCAAGTCTGATATTAATAATTTTCCATTTCCTTGGTCATGTCAAGTTATCGAGGTACTGGTATTTTAAGTTTGCCATTATAATGTGAATTAAATATTGTTTGCTGTAGTTATCCCAAAATCTGAATGTTGTTTGCCATGATCTCTGGTTTCAATGCAAGAACAATATCTTTGGCACTGGGTCTTTCTTTGGAGTCTTCAGAAGTGCAGCAACAAAATAACTGAATCAGAGGACTTGCAAGGTATTCTGAAGTTTGGAGCTTAACAGGAAGAGGTGGCCGAGTACCTAAAGCAGCCAAATACTCCTCAGTGTCACAAGAGCCATCATCTTCTTCATCACTCAAGCTTGACCCAGTTTCCTCATCACTGTCTGTAAAACAAGAAAAATGTTGACTCCTATCAACAAGATAGACCCAGTTATTCACCCAAGGTGAGGCGAATAATAATAATAATATACACTCAGTGACAATAAGCTGAGTTAATATTGATAAAATTTACTCCTCAGCAACCAAGACGAAACAGGAAGCTATTTTTTTCGCTTTTCTTAGAGGAGAACAGTATTTGCTATTCACCTCCAAGCGAGCCGATCAGAATGAATGAAAAGCACTATAATACAGTTAATTGATTATATAATTATTTTACTACAAAACTGCAGTCATGTACCGGAAGCTAATCTGAGGTTGCTGGCTGTACCAGTTACCCAAAATAATAATTCTTGACTTTCTGTGAACAGATTGAACAACCTGGGAGGAGATGGTGTTCAAACTCTGCAGGCATAAACACTGCTTAGCCTCTGCCCCTGGCCTGGAGCTTAGAGACAAAGTGTCTTCTGGAGGATTAGGGTGGTCCCAGTGGCTGCAGAGGCCTGTATTCCTCCCAACACATCCGGAATCCCAAGATTAAAAAAAACAATCCAATGGACCAGACACCACAACCGAAGTACCAAGCACCAATGGCACAATCTTCATCAACACCGGATGCATCTTCCTGATTTCCATTGCCAGAGGAGTTGGTGATTTTCTCATCTCTTTAGTCACCACTTTCCTACCCCAAGGGACTGAGAAAACAACAGACATCTACCCATGAGCTGCTCTTCCACCACAGTAAAGGTTGGACGATTATGTTCTATCCTCTGTGCCTCGAGGCTCCTATCTCACCAGGTCTTCACATTTCCATCCTCTGACACCCTCACCTCATCCAGAACCTCCTTATGCCACATATCAGCACACTTCACACCAACTCCACCTCCTTGCCACACACTCTACCACTTGGATGTGCATCCTCCTTCTCAATTGTGATCCTAAAAACATACCCACCGTGCTCTTCCCCAAATAACCAACTCTAGGCCACTGCCATCACCTCTCATCAGCCACTTCGCTGACATCCCTCATAAACTTCCCATGCAATCTCTTCTGCCAAAAGCCTCCTTCCTTACTTTCTCCACCTCAGCTCCTTGCACTTGTTCTTCATTTCTCCCACCTGCAACATCCCTCCAACAACCTTCAATATCCACTCATTACTCGCCTGGACATAGCCAAACAGACCAACTTTCTCCACCTTCACCCAGTCATACACACTGATCAATTCCCTTCCACGATCCTTCCTTCTCATGTACAAACTCACTGTGCAGTCCCATTCTTATGGAACACCCAAACATCGTCAACCTCTTCCTTGTCTTCACATCCATCACCTTTAGTTCCCGATCACGCCAATCTACAATCCCTGCACCATACCTCACCACACCTACGCTCTTATGCCCATTGTTGTCAGCCTCACCACATCATTTGCCTTGATTTGCAAGCGTTAATTGTTAATTTATACGACCAGACACTCAAATAAAGTTCCTTTCCTTGTCTTTTCCATCACCTGACCACACAGCAACACGATTCCTTTCCTTTTCCACAACATGGTGAGAGGGATCATTGCGAGAACAAACAACACTTACAGTGGAGACAGGGAGTCCCCTTGAAATATTACTGTTTCATAAGGGTTTCCCAACACTCTAAAACATCTATTTTCTCGTGTTTGGAAACTCTGATGAAACACTCGCACTCTTTTTTGAATTAGCGGTCTCTTATATCACCTCGCGACTTACCAGCTAAAAGATCCACATGTGGAGCATTCAAAGAAAACATCTCCCAGATTAAGAGACCATAAGCAAAGATATCTGCTTTGTCCGTGATCACTCCTCCATTTAAAGCTTCTTTGCATTTCCATGGCTCTGTACCAATGTATCTATCTCCAGGGTTTTTTAATCCACTTAGGTCGTCCTTAAGTCTAAGAGCAACTCCAAAGTCACACAACTTCACAGCTTCAAAGTCTCCACGTATTAGCACATTTCCGCTTTTTATATCTCCATGTAGAATCTTTTTTTCATTATGAAGGTAGCTCAAAGCATTTGCTATGGCCCAGGAGACTTTAAGGATTTCTTCGCTGGTAAAATCCTCTTCCAGATATGCTTTTTCCTCGATGATATCTTCCAGAGCTCTCTCACAATCTTCCATCGCTAGGCAAAGGTCTCCATCTACACTTCCAGATATTCCCCGAAAACCCACTATATTTGGATGGTGAAGTTGTTTTAAGATGCTGGCTTCTAGGGCCAATCGATCGCTTATTCCGGGCCGTGCTTTCTTGTTAACCTTCTTCACGGCCCAAGGAGATTTCACATTGCTTTCGTTCGTCACTCGGTTGAATCTGTAAACTGAAACACCAGTACCACATCCAAGGCGAGTCATAAAAGGAGACGGGGGAATTATGAAAGGAGATGATACAAACGGCGAAATTCCGGATTCGTTGCTTAATCGGCTTACACTTCTGTGGTTGACTGGTGTGGAAATATCATTCATGTTAATTAACGGAAGGCGGATTAAATGAAAAAAGAACTCCAGAACTCTCAAAGAACAAGCTGTTTTTGACGTTCGTTTGATTTCAAATTCCGCGCTAAAGTAGTGCCCAGTCTTTTTTCAATGATCGTCGCACAGCATCTTGGGATCGATTCTCAGCCACCATATTGATTTACAGCTGCGACTTGCACCTATCGAGCATCATCTGTCACTATAAGGCAAGGAAATTAGGCGCTTGTGTTCTTGTGCCAAATGTATCAACAAGCTTACAGTCAAGGATATAACCAGTTTGGTTCGTACAGTCCATATGAAAGCCAAAACACTGGCTTCGATTCCAGACAAAGATCATATGGAAGTGATGCTTCAGGTCCTCGCGTTGTGTTGGATGATTATAACTGCGACCTAAACTTTGTAATCGAGTCCGATGGAGTCACAGGATCCAGTTTGCACAAAGATGGATTTGAATACATGTGGGCTGGAGCAAGGGCCACTCACGGTGTTAAAGCTGGCAAGGTATTGGTCTAAGGCATAGTCTGATGCTACTTTGGTTTGTAAATTTAAATGTAGCATTCAAAGCCCAAAGTTATCGCAATAGTCCTGTTATATGCCACCAATTTGCTTTCTATACTACTTCAAATTGTTTTATTCAAACCCGAGAGAAGCATCAAAATATTTTTGATTGTCAACGTTAGCAGGTTTGCAATTACTATTATTATTATTATTATTATTACTGGTCTAGAATTAAGTACCATGGGGTAACTTATGGTGCCGTAAATAAGGTCTTAGTAGCAGTAGGCTACAAATACATTCTAAAAAGAAGACAACACTTTTTTATAGTTTTGAGACATTTTGACAGAATCAGGTAGCAAAATGTCATAACACCATAAAATTCCATAAAAGGCCCTTTTCAATGGGCTTGTTTTTGAAGGGGCTTATAGTTGGAGGGGCTTATCTACACATGGAAATTTGCGTTTCGAAATCGATTGGGCTAGCCTTATAGTTGGAAGTAAATTTACCATTTTTGCTTTGTTTTACCTTGTATTTGAGGGCAATTTTCCAAGTACAAGCTCCCAGGGGGCTTATATTTGGAGGGTTTTTTGCATTGCTGCTTTGGGGGGCTTATATTTGGAGTGGCTTATACACGGAGGGGCTAAAAGCGAGCCACTGGTCTTGAAATGCTCATTGGGACCTAGTGGACATTAAAATTTTTGGTGGCAACTTTGCAACTTTCTGAGACATGATTTATGGGGACTCAATTCTGACGTTTTGGAGGTCCACATGGAAACAAGGCTGGAGTAGAAAATCCCTTATACCTTACGTGTACATAAACTTACACTGTTGCTCACCAAACTTTACCACAATATATAATTTGCTGCTTTTAAGTGATTTTTTGGTAAATTTTTATTTGATTGATTGTGATGTGGCCTTGTAGCCTGGAAACGAGGCTGAAATATAAGGCTTGTTATAAATTATTTTCATATACATGAACTGTTGATTACCAAACAAGACTACATTATAACAATCGATGCACCTGATTGTTTTAAGAGGTGGTTAATGAAAATAATTGTCATGTGACCCGATGAACATGGAAAGAAGGCTGCCAAAACGAGAAATATACATGGGCTGTATTAATGTTGTGTTAATGAGAAAGAAATGTTTGATTCATAAAGGCTACATTATTGCTGTAGGAATCAAACAGAAGAAAGAGAATTAATTAAACTAACAGTATTACAAATAAAAATGATATGAAAATTTTCAAGGTTATCTCACAGGGAATTATCAACACTTTATTATATCACATTAAAAGTGGCCTTAACTTTTTGGGCTGTACCAGACTTCAAGAAGAAAGGTGTACATCTGCTGATAGCAACAATTAAGAGCTTAACAAATCCTTTCTCAGTAAGTGATGATTCAGCTTCTAACACTGAACTCTCTAACCTGGTCACCAGAGTGGTCATGTCTTAGAAAATCAAGAATGACCTGTGTCAAATAGGCAGAAGAATGTTCCAAACGTTTGTAGATGAACGCATCAAATCAGGGAAGGTGAACCTTTGGTTGATTATGAAGAAGCGTGCCATGCAAAGTGAGTGTTCAAGAATCATGGACTATAACATCACCTTTCATGCACCATTGCAACAGTGCCTTATGACTTACTGTGAAAAAGGCATGACAAATGTATCTGCAAGTATCTGTAGCTGTCATTATTATTATTTTTTTAATAGTTTGTACTTTTGATATGCAGGTTTACTTTGAAGTAAATGTTCTTGAAAAGCTGCAAGTTTCAATGCCCGAGACAGAAACCAAGCCCCATGTAGTAAGATTAGGGTGGTCAGTGGACAGAGCAAACTTGCAGGTTAGTGAAATGAAAATTATTTTCATATAAGAGATTTACTTACAGTCTCTAAATCAACACAATTGAAGAACAAAGACCTTGATTTGACAGTTAAGCATTCTTAAAGGAATGAAGGCCATTAAACTGCAATGTAGCTATAGTTGTTTTGTCTTACTTCATCGACTGCTTGACTTATGGAAATGGTCAATGAAATATTAATATTTATTATATAAAACCAATGAAATACCAGGTGAGCTTTCATGCGAA
The DNA here is from genome assembly GCA_949126865.1 of Montipora capitata. NCBI lineage: Eukaryota > Metazoa > Cnidaria > Anthozoa > Scleractinia > Acroporidae > Montipora > Montipora capitata. Next base: position 32,776,147 of record OX421457.1, on the reverse strand, counting down.
AACATGATATCTCCACATGTAAAAAGATGACAACAAGTTTTATTGTACCTAGCATATTGCAGTGAGAATAAGAAAAATTGTAAGCAAGTATTTTATGATAAAGGTTCATCATACATGTATGGGTAATACATAATAAATCATGCTGTTGGATCAGTGCATTAGGACTACAAAGCAATATTAAAGTGAAATGGTTTGGTATTTCAAAGGTGTTTATATGATAAACATAACATTATATGACTGCGTGGAGATACGAAATTATTTCCACTTGTCTGCCGCACTTTCTCGTGAAATATTGTTCAACTCGGCTGAGAGAAATTTTGTAGATGTATCTCCGTGCGGCCATGTAATATCCTCTATATAATCTTTTCCTGACTTATTTATTTACATTATGTACTTAAATGAATGATTTGAATCATTTCTTTAAAGCAGAAAATTTTGAAAAGGTTAGTAACACAATTTCTCTGTTACTTCTTATAGGTGGGAGAAGATAACTTGTCATTTGGTTATGGTGGTACAGGCAAGGTGTCTGTCAAAAACAAGTTTTTTGACTATGGGGAGCCCTACACGTCTGGAGATATCATAACTTGCTACATTGACCTTGATGCTTATCCCAGAGTGATACTTTATAGCAAGAATGGAAAAAACCTAGGAGTGGCTTTTCGTCTTGATCATGATGCAAATGGCCAGACCTTCTTTCCTCATGTTACTGTTAAGAATATGCGCCTTTCAATCAACTTTGGACAGTATGAGCCATACTTTCCTCCACTTCAAGGCTTTAGCTTGTTATCACGATTGCCACCACAATTCTTAGAGCCAGGGTCCGTGGGACCTTCATCAAGAGAGCAATGTGAGATTATAATGATGGTGGGACTGCCTGGTAGTGGGAAGACAGTTTGGGCAGAGAGGTATGCGAAGGATCACCCAGACAAAAAGTTTAACATTTTAGGAACAAATACCATTATGGACAGGATGAAAGTTATGGGTCTGATGAGGAAACGGAATTACCATGGTCGTTGGGATGCACTTATTAAGCAAGCTACAGACG
>OX421457.1:32767602-32770102 GCA_949126865.1 Montipora capitata | reverse complement strand
GCAAAAATGTACAAAAACACATCGGGCACCATCTGAGCCCAGGAGTATGAACTTTCTGTCCCATACCCTTGGACGCAGACGGTCCCAAACAATTAGACCCAGGACTTAGAACTTGTGCACTGATAGTCTCATACTTCTGGGCACAGATGGTCCCATAATCAATGACACAGTTATACCCATACAAAACATATCAGAACATGTAGACCTCGTAAAACACAAGTCAAAAAACAAGACTCGCGGATACACAACTGAGACGCCACGTCCCACAAAATTCTTGTAGTCTTTGCTATGCCAGTTTCGACTTTGGGAGGTCGTTCGGACGCCATGCACTAGATATCTCTTTAAGTACACATTGATTGCCACTACCTTGGGAAAATTAATTCAGTAGCCGAAGTAATAACAACGCGTATTTGCTGAAAAGGCAATAGTAACGTCACAAGAAGCAAAAACCTTTCTTAAGCGTTTGAAAGGCGACAAGATTCCTTTCCCACTTTTCAGATGTAGTTTCTTTCAATCCTTTACTACGAAATTGTACGTCGTGTCCGCTGACCTGAAAAGAGTTGCTTCCAGAGGTGCCGTTAATTCCCATTTAATCTACTTGAAGAAAAAACTAACAACTCTGCTCTCAAATGATTCAAAATTCCGCTTTTTGGGCACAGATAGTTCCAAATTCTGATCTTGGGCACAGATGGTGCCATATGGACCTATACAAAACTATCAGAACATGATGTAGACCTCGTAAGACGCAAGTCAAAAAACAATACTCGTGGATACGCACAGTAAATTTTCTTGTAGCTTACTAAGTTAGTTGATAACGAAGAGAGCACATTTTACGGCTAATTTATTCAAAAACGCGGAAAAATCCGAATATTCAGCATTGCTTAGTAATTCACATAAGACATAACATAAGCCTCACCGTCTAAGAATAAACTTCAGGGCATTTAAGATCTACGATGGCGACGGTCGACGAAAACGTCACCTCAAAATAGTAACTTGGCTCTATCGTAAGTCTTTCGCGATTATTCAGTCTAGTTCGCGTCGTACAATGTGGGCAAAGTATCCTAAAAATAAATCGGTACGAGCGGTTTCAAAGTTACAACAGAGATGAAGGATTCTCTGTTGCATGCTTATGTTGTCGTCAAAACTTCAAATTTGGTGATTTCACGTCGTCGTTATGCAGAGGACTGCAAACATACTTGCTAAAATCCGTGCTGCACTTGCTGCACGATTATTTATGCTCTTTTAACCAATGATATTATTGCTTGGTGGCGTTGTCGTAGTCGTAGCCGTCGTCGTTTCTTAAAAATTCCCTTTTAACAATATGTTCGTTTCACAAAACTAACAGGAAATATAAACCATGCAAACAAGAAAACTCTTAGGCCCTTTTTAAACGTCGCATTTCACATGTGCCGAATCTAATGCAAATAAGAAAAATTTATATTGTTTTCGCTCATTTTCATTAGCTCCGGCACATGTGAAATGCGACGTTTAAGTTGCAAGGCAAAAACCAATCAGGCGTACATTTAGAACACTTATCCAGAAACAGCTGAGTAACAGAAAGAATTACGAACTTATGTTTTTGTTTTTGGTTTGCTGTGGTGCCCTGGACTTAGTAGTGATCGGTCGCTACAAAGTCTACAAATATAATCCGGTTGAGGCCACCTAAATTTTTCAATTGTTAATATACTGAATGCGAGGATCACTGAATTCCCCTTTCGTCTATAACCAGGGCTTAAAATATCTCCATTTTGGCTAAACTTCAGAATACCCGGCCACGATTGCGTGACATTAAATGCCTGCTCCCGTAGTCCTGCAGTCAGTAAATATTTGCATATGGAAACAAAAGAAAAATACTGAAGAAGCATCCTAAACATTCATAATAGCTAATCTTAGGCCTAAAAACTTTTCTTTAGGCCTAATTAGGCCTAAGGTTAGCTATTATGAATATTTAAGATACTTTTCTTCTAAGCTAATTAGGCCTAATTTTTTTCCACTGCGGGACTGTGGGACTGCGGGAGCACATGTTGTAGATGCAATTAATATTCATTTTATTCTACTACGGGAGTGCGGGACTGCGGGAGCACTAGTTCTACATCTATTTAATATCCTTTTTTTTTTTTTCCTTTGCGGGACTATGGGACTGCGGGAGCACTAGTTCTAGACCCATTTAATATTATTTCTTTTTTCCACTGCGGAGTGCGGGAGCGATAATTTCACTAGCCTAACGTTCAATGAGCCATAAAATAATCTTTTTTTAATTTAATGGCCGTTTTTATACTAGAGACGCATAATCCGTCCAGACGAATTATGCGTCTCTCATGTTATCCGTCTAGTGTAAAGACGGGACGAACTATATGAGACGCATAATTCGTCTGGGACGAATTTAGGTAAACATTTTTTCTGCGTCTGTTAAATTTGTCTAGTATAAAGACGGGCGCAAGACGGATAATTCGTCTGGACGAACTATCCAGTTTAGTGCGTCTTCGAAGACGCATTAAAG
>OX421457.1:32755086-32757586 GCA_949126865.1 Montipora capitata | reverse complement strand
CTTGAAAAGCTGAAAGTCAAAATGCCAAAGACAGAAACCAAACCCCATGTGCTAAGATTAGGGTGGTCAGTGGACGGAGCCAATTTACAGGTCTGTGAAACGAAAATAATTATAATTTACATATAAAGGACTTACTTACAGTCTCTAAATCCACGCAATTGAAGAACAAAAACCTTGAATTGACAGTTAAGCATTCTTAAAGGAAATGAAGGCCATTAAGATAGCTATAGCTGTTTTGTCTTACTTTATTCACAGCGTGACTCATGTGAAATATTCATATTTATTATGTAAACACCAATGAATACCAGGTGAGCTTTCATGTGAAAGCTTGATTACTTAACACGTGAAAAGATCACAGCTTACAACACGTTTTATTGTACCTTACAGTCAGAATAAGAAACCTATAAAACGTATTTATTATAAAGGTACATATGCTGACATATGGTTACATTATTAATAAAACATGCCTTTGGATCACTATGTTAGGACTACAAAAAATGCTAAAGTGAAATGGTTTGGTATTTCATTGGTCTTTACAATAGACAGAACATTACATGACCGCTTAGAGATGTGAAATTTCTCTTCTCATGTTAAAAAATATGTTCACTTACTCGCTACACTCTATTGTGAAACATTTTTCAACATTCAAAGAGAAATTTTGTACATGCATCTCTGTGCGGCCATGTAATATCCTCAATATATTCTTTTCCTCAATTTTACAGTATGTACTTAAGGACGTTCGCGCGAAGATCTTCCCACATTTAAATTTGTTTCATTTCTCGCCTGAAGTTAGGTCAAAAATTACTTATTCCAGAAATGAAAGAAAAATTGGGGGGTCACCGACTTTGTTTCGGAAAAAAAGGGAAGGGAAAAATGCCCTAATTTCGATAGATAGGTCATCATAACAAGATGTAGCCTCATCTACTCATCCGTCGAAAATCAGAAAAATAATATGTTAGAGTGAAGGTTTCTGTGCATAGAAATATAGGAATGGGTTTTTTTAGATAATTGCATAACGCTGGGGATGTCGCAAACAGTACAGTTAATCCTCAACGAGCGTTTTCGCAAGCGCTACCCGTTGTAACCACTTCCGGAACTCAGGACACAAGGAAAGAAAAATTTAAAAAAAGATAACTTCTTACATTGTGATTTTTTTCATCTCATCATATTTTGTTGATTGTAAGAAGAGCAAGTGATTCATGTCTTAAAAAACAGGGGTCACCGATTATCTAAACGAGTAAAATCAATGTGATGTTGCGAAGCTCTTGGAAAATTTAGTTTGTCACGATTTTGCGTGACCTGTCGGGGAAGGACTGGAACCCAAGACAGACTCCCTCGATGAAAGACTTTCTCGAGCATAGCAACGAGTAAAGGAAAAGAACTTCAAAAACATGCATTCATTTTGAACTAAAAAGTTCGTAACGTAATAAAAACAATTGAAAACAACAGTTGAAGACTTGTTTCCATATCTCAAAGTGCCCTTGGACGTGAGGAGCCTGGAACAACAAAACTGAAACAGCCCAAACCCTTATAAAAATGCTAACCTTAGGCCTAAACATTATCTAAAGCATATTGTTTAGTCTAAGGTTAGCATTTTTTTAATGGTTTGGGTTGTTTCAGCAATTGTACCCTTGTTTCAGTTTTGTTGTTCCAGGCTCCTCACGTCCAAGGGCACTTTGAAATATGGAAACGAGTCTTTACCATTAAATTTACGCAACGTCGCTGACTAAAACTAACCTTCCTCGAGTTTTCAAAACTTTCAACCACTACTCGATTAGTGACCCTTTCCAGCCTCCCGGTCCTTTCTCTTTAACGTTTCATGATGAATTCGAAAAAAATGTGCCATTCTTTAGCCGACCTGGAAATTTTTCCCCAGCGTTTTTGTCGCCGTAACCTAGATCTTAACTAATGCTTGAAGTAATTCGCGACATATTACAGTCGCGTTACCTGCGCAGTAAAAATTGCGCACAAACAATTAGCGCGAACGTCCTTAAATGAATAATTTCTTTAAAGCAGAAAATTTGACGTGGTTAGTAACACAATAATTATTTCTCTGTTACTTTATTTGTTCTTATAGGTGGGAGAAGATAATTTGTCATTTGGTTATGGTGGTACAGGCAAGGTGTCTGTCAACAACAAGTTTTTTGACTATGGGGAGCCCTACACGTGTAGAGATATCATAACTTGCTACATTGACCTTGATGCTAATCCCAGAGTCATACTTTACAGCAAGAATGGAAAAAACCTAGGAGTGGCTTTTCGTCTTGATCATGATGCAAATGGCCAGACCTTCTTTCCTCATGTTACTGTTAAGAATATGCGCCTCTCAGTCAACTTTGGACAGTATGAGCCATACTTTCCTCCACTTCAAGGCTTTAGCTTGTTATCACGATTGCCACCACAGTTATTAGAGCGAGGGTCCGTGGGACCTTCATCAAGAGAGCAATGTGAGATTATAATGATGGTGGGACTGTCTGGTTGTGGGAAGACATTTTGGGCA
>OX421457.1:32745086-32750086 GCA_949126865.1 Montipora capitata | reverse complement strand
TTGTGCCTGCCAGAATACTGGGAATGTAGGAGAAACATGGCGCCTTTTCCAAACAAGGAAGAAAGAACACATGGACAAAGTCAGACTAACAAATGAAGATCTTCGTAAAGGAAACACTCTATCGGCCGAAAAACGGATGGGCAAAGAAGATGGGGGCCTAGCTCGACACTGTGGAGTGCCAAAGTGGTGTTGACTGGGTAAAACGCAGATATCGTAGTAAGAGAGAGAAGGTTGAAGCAAAGAACAGTTCTAGAAGGAATTGAGTTATTACGACAGAAACATTGCGGAATGAGAGTCCTTAACAATTTTGACCATGTTGAAACATGGAAACCAACCCTAAACTCCTTCTTCGTTAGCGAAAAAGACTATAGTAGACAGTGAATTATCGCAAAAGTAAAAGTACATGACAGGCCTCAGACTTCATCTCCCGCGCATTTTGATATCATTTACAGGTCGTGTAATGCTCACGATACGTGATGTGCGGTCACCAAGCTGAAGGACTAAAATTGATAACATTTTTTAAGCAACCTGAAGAAGACCAGTAAAACTGGTCGAAACGTCGGTTTTAAAGGATATTTCAACCTCGGAAAATCCCGGAAACAATTCAAATTTTTAATTTTTACAGAGATGAGAGGTGAACGTTTGAGGAATATGACAAATGAATATTCCTTTTATAGAGTTTGTTCTGTTTTGCTAACTCCACTGTGAGGTTGAGAGTTTGCTTTGTGAATTTCTCTTCCTCATTTCACAGACTAGTTTTTGGTTATGATTTTCCCTCAACTCACCATCCACACACACAGTATTTTCCCCACACTTACCCACTTTACTAGAGATTATTATTTCAGTTAGTGGAGAGAAACCCCTTCTTGTAGGGGGATTCTTGCTGCAGCACCATAATCATGCCACAAAGGTTGCTAGTCTACTGCTGTTTTTGTTTTTTTTTTCCTTAAACAACTATCCCGGAAACAATTCAAAATTTTAATTTTTACAGAGATCAGAGGTGAAAGTTTAAGGAATATGACAATATTCCTTCATCTTTTATAGATAAATTATTGGTGTTCTACTGCACAACCACCTGGTCAAATGGTAGTAATGTAGAGAAAAACAGGAAACAGAGCTAACAGTGTATAACTTGTACAGAAAATTATTTATTTTTATTGCAAATTCAAAGTACTTGGCAAGGTTTTGATAATACCAGTTTTTACGATCTAATTAAAGTTTAATATTATTTATATAATAACCAAATCAATGCGCGCGCTCTGATTGGTCAATCAGCTATGTTTTATTGTGGCAGTAAACTCATGGAAAAATCGAGCGTCTTCTGAATTATTATATAAAAGCAATACACCACAGGTTTCTATGGTTTATAGGCATGATAAACCACTTGAGACGTTGGAAGAACACTCGAAGAATTCGAATTCGAATTCTTCTCGTACTCTACCAACATCCCGCGTGGTTTATCAGCCTATAAACCATGGAAACTTGTGGTCTATTGCTTAATTAAGCCGACAACATTGATCTGAAGTATCTAAAACTTTTTAAGAGATGGGAGAAAAATCTTAAAAGGTAAATCATCTTTATTGCTGAGAATTAGCCAAAAATCCTTTGCCAAACTAGATTAGAATGGGACGGAACCTCAGTAATCCTCACTCTCATCTATTCTAAACTGCACTTAAAACCATGTGATTACCTTAACGCACACAGACTGGTATAGCTCAATGTGGTTAGTGCACACAGTTGATAGTTTTTTCTTGTACACTAGGCGCTCAAACAACCGCATAATTATATTTGTCAGAGAAATTGGCCTTAGTTGCTTGCGGGAACTAAGTGGCAGTTATGGTCTCAGTTATTTTTCTTACCTATCAGCTACGTTGCGGAATGCACTACCTGATTTTATCCGCACCGTTTCAAAAGAGGAACCAGGGCCACATTTTGTACAGCGGCTTTTCTTTTTAATTAATATATCTTTAAATATTTTGTATTAAGTTAAGCACGAGTATATGCTATGCATTTGAGCTGTAAATGTAACGCCTGGAAAATATTAGCTCTTGTAGTTATTCTGAAATTGGAGACCAAAAAACTTTAAGCATGTGTGTATGTTACCTTTAGCAGGGCGCATGCGTACACTTTGTAATCTGCGACTCCAGTGCTTACCATATGAGAGATAAAATGACTTTTCTCTTCAATATATAAGCCATGGAAATCTTACGTTAAATTGTAATGACAAGGGCGGTCTGGAGCTGTGAGTAGGCGTGGGATTTGTCACATATGGTTTAGGGGCCGACATATCTCTCCCTCAATGCCGTACCGGGAGGCGAGGTCGGTAGCAGAAAGCAGCGAAGGGCCAACTGCGTCCAAAAGCGATCGCACGGGCCGAAATCCCGGGATGACTCGTTTGGTACGACGCTCCAGCGCCGGGTCTGGAGGTACTGCATTTTTCTCTCTTGCTCAAACATTCCGTCAGCGCATGCATAAATGTTCATGCTCTCCGATACCCAGCCTACCACAAAAAACTAAGATGCTGGTTTTTACAAGGAATTGAGATTTTAGGACTTGATTCTACAGGCATAAACGTAACGTAAGAACTGTGCGTGTCTGGTCTTCTCGAGACAGAGGCGAGGGATGGTTTCATGCAGACTGAGACGCCTAAAATGATCTGTTGTAAAGAATGACGGTTCACGAGTGAAGTTGTCTCTCTGGCCTTTCTGTGCACGAATTCCAAGACCTACCGATACAATTTGGGCAAGTTTTGAAAGCTAAAAACTTTAATCGATGCTGTACTTGGCTGGTAGGACTAGGTGGCCCGACACTTTTAAAGAAAGCTATGAAATGACAATCGGGTGTCTTCCCTTGCCATGATTTGGCGGAATTACCCAGAATTTTTTTTGGAATGACGATGAACAATGACAATGAACAATGACATTGAACCAGAAACCCATAAGGGTTGAAACGTGTAACGGCCCCTTGTGTGCTGGGAAACTAGCTTCTGAATATTCAATTTGCTCAGTACCATATTTGGAACAACAAGAGAGAAACATTCAACCAATCAGTTCGCAAGAACACCGTGACGCAATACCACTAATGTTCTCGCGCGAAATTAACTGGAGCGAGGGGTTTCCAAATATGGTACTCAGCACCGAAGCTGTGAATGCGCGTTACACGTTTCATCCCTTATGGGTTTCTGATTGAACTCAGACCGCGCCGGTCTGACTTCGAGAAATGCTTTTACTGGACTGAGTTCTTCACGATCTCATGTAAATCACAAAAAATTTCAGACCGGGTCCAGAAATTTCAAGCCTGTATGCTTTTGGGTCAGCCATATATTTATTCGGAAAAAACATATCCTTTCATCCCGAATTGAGGCACCAAGCATCTCGTCCCGTTTTCATGTAAACAGCTGAGAATACCCTTAAAGTTGAATAGCAACCACAACCGCTTTACGGTTGGTGTTTTTCTCATTCTAGACTTTTTCATAAAAAAGAAAACAAGCCACTCCTCGGTACAAAGCCGACACACATGTAATTGTGGCCAGGGAAATTCCCGTGAAAGAAAATTCTTTAGTTAGCGACCGTGGACCAACGTTTTTGTCGATAGTCAAATTAATGCCCGAGCGTGCGAGTTTCGTTTTGTGTCAAATTCCACACTATGCGGAGCTATCCTCTTGTCAAATGCCCGGGGTATGGCCGGAGAGGATAGGCAAACTTGGAATTGACTGGTAAATTTGGGAATGACAACGAAAATTTGAGGACAAACACGTACCAAAGGCGATCTAGTTTACGCTCACAGAGCGTCTAGTGTCCTATGTGGATATGTCGGTCCCCATAATTTTGACGTCATCCCGTGATATGCCAAAAATCGACAAAATGGCGTCCACAGGGGAGGAAGAAAAAAAGGAATTTAGTCGAAATCCCGGAAAAATTACATTGAGAGCTTCCTTAGAGCCTAGCGAAGGCATCTGAATGGTTTTTATGGCAAAACATGGCAATCGTAAACGATATTCATGTGAAAAATTATAAAGGTGAGCTTCTGACTCTGTTCTGCTCTGTTGCGTAAACGTCATTAGTATTCCACGTGGCTTGTCATATAACTTTTGCGTAGAATAACCGTTTAGAATGATGTTTTGGTTTCTGAGATGATACTTTTTGATTGGCCGGGATATTGTGACAAAAAATTCATCAATTCTGATCAGGCCATAGTCATTGTCATAGTGAATGGCCAGACCTTCAAAAAATTCATCAATTCTGATCAGGCCATTGTCATTGTCATAGTCAATGGCCAGATCTTCAAAAAATTCATCAATTCTGGCCAGGCCATTGTCATTGTCATAGTGAATGGCCAGATCTTCAAATAATTCATCAATTCTTGCGACGCGTAAGGTTACGTACGTGATCGGCTTTGCCTCATGTCACCGTTTTCTTAGTTACTAAAACAAGGAATGACCTTCAACGATCTACATTGAGCTAAAATGAGCCAATGACCTGTCAGGGGTGGATGCAGGATTTTACATGAGTGATTTGCACCAACTAAACTAGGGGAATTTGGGGGCATGCTCCCCCAAGAAAATTTGAAATTTAGTGCTCTCAAAATGCCATTTTCCTGCATTCTGATAGCACCTCAAGCCATTCAGACACATAAGCAGCCCCTCCTCCAGAAAGGCATAATTCTGTGTTAACAGTAGTTGCAAACGACTCTATTGCTTACTTTCATGTTATTCTGGTTTGTCTGATAAAACTACCAGACAAACCAGAATAACATGAAAGTAAGCAATAGAGTTATACTGTGTTTGACTATACAAAGTGTTAAAAAGGGTTGACAGGCCTACACGACTCCCTTACACGTGGTCTGGTTTCTGTTTCCTTTTGTCATAATTTTGCTCTCTTGAGTGAATGGACACCTCTTTTAGGCGGTTCCTGTAGGATTCATTTAGCAATGGTTTTTGCCCTATGAGGCTTTACATTTGAATCTCTAAACTGCTGTGTGATACTTTTTCTTCCAAGAAA